>WNWK01008505.1:2500-37500 GCA_009830355.1 Cherax destructor | reverse complement strand
CAGCCAGGCTGGGGAGTCAACACAGCCAGGCTGGGGAGTCAACACAGCCAGGCTGGGGAGTCAACACAGCCAGGCTGGGGAGTCAACACAGCCAGGCTGGGGGGTCACCACAGCCAGGCTGTGGGATCACCATCCCCGAGTCTGGATTCGCAGCGCCTGGGGAATTGGAGGTACTTAAGTTTGATCCAAGGGAATGGTAGCTCCAGTTCCTTGGATCAAGAGCCCTAGCATCAATGAACTTCTCTATACGTTCAGAATTTTTTTTTAAATAATTCCCAGACAGAATTATCACCAAGATTAATAGCGCTAAGGAAACCATGGTACGGGTGGGGATCGAACTCGCGGCAAGCAAGTCGTAAAACTCCAGGCCAGTGCGTAAACCACTGGACCACCTCGCTACAATAATGATAAAAATTCTTGAAAATTTATCACAACAAATTAATAGAATATGTGAAGAACCGAAGGCTAAGGGACTGATTACCTCAAGTATTCTCCCCAGTTGATAACGAGGGACTGATTACCTCATGTACTCTCTCCAGTTGATGCCGAGGGACTGATTACCTCAAGTATTCTCTCCAGTTGATGCCGAGGGACTGATTACCTTATGTACTCTCTCCAGTTGATGCCGAGGGACTGATTACCTTATGTACTCTCCCAGTTGATAGCGAGGGACTGATTACCTCATGTACTCTCCCCAGTTGATAACGAGGGACTGATTACCTCATGTACTCTCTCCAGTTGATGCCGAGGGACTGATTACCTCATGTACTCTCTCCAGTTGATGCCGAGGGACTGATTACCTCATGTACTCTCTCCAGTTGATGCCGAGGGACTGATTACCTCATGTACTCTCTCCAGTTGATGCCGAGGGACTGATTACCTCATGTACTCTCTCCAGTTGATGCCGAGGGACTGATTACCTCATGTACTCTCTCCAGTTGATGCCGAGGGACTGATTACCTCAAGTATTCTCTCCAGTTGATGCCGAGGGACTGATTACCTCATGTACTCTCTCCAGTTGATGCCGAGGGACTGATTACCTCATGTACTCTCTCCAGTTGATGCCGAGGGACTGATTACCTCATGTACTCTCTCCAGTTGATGCCGAGGGACTGATTACCTCATGTACTCTCTCCAGTTGATGCCGAGGACTGATTACCTCATGTACTCTCTCCAGTTGATGCCGAGGGACTGATTACCTCATGTACTCTCTCCAGTTGATGCCGAGGGTCTGATTACCTCATGTACTCTCTCCAGTTGATGCCGAGGGACTGATTACCTCATGTACTCTCTCCAGTTGATGCCGAGGGACTGATTACCTTATGTACTCTCTCCAGTTGATGCCGAGGGACTGATTACCTTATGTACTCTCTCCAGTTGATGCCGAGGGACTGATTACCTTATGTACTCTCTCCAGTTGATGCCGAGGGACAGATTACCTTATGTACTCTCTCCAGTTGATGCTGAGGGACTGATTATCTCATGTACTCTCTCCAGTTGATGCTGAGGGACTAATCATCTCATGTACTCTCTCCAGCCAATACTGAGTAACTGATTATCTTATCCACTGCCCCCAGTTTATATCGAAGGACTGATTACCTCATCTTCTCCTGTCTCCAGTTAATAAGCTCTATAGTAAGTTGATAAAGCCACTGGGAGTGATAATGTCAGAGGATCTTCCCTTCAAATACCACAACAATGTATCTACCGCATCTGCTAGGAAAATGATAGGATGGATAATGAGAACCTTCAAAACTATGGACGTTAAGCCCATGATAATTCTCTTCAAATCGCTTGTTCTCTCTAGGCTGGAATACTGCTGTACACTAACTGCCCCCTTCAAGACTCACGAAATCGTAATGACACGATTGCAAACAAACCATACCATGGGTTGGGTTCAAACCCGCGGGTTCGAACCCCACCCGTGGTATGGTTTGCCCCCTTCAAGGCTGGGAACATTGCTGACCTGGAGAGTGTACAAAGAACTTTCACGACACACAAGTACGATAAGGCACCTAAATTACTGGGAACGGTTGAAGTCCCTTGATTTAGTACCAACCTTGCACACGAAAATCACTCCCTATGAAAACAAAAGACTCTGCAGGAGATGCAACATTCCCCCAATGAAAGGCAGGGGCGCCACGAGTACACTAAGAGACAAAACAAAGTGTCCTGGGCCCAAGACTGTTCAACTGCCTCTCAGCATACATAAAGGAAATTACCAATAGACCCCTGGCTGTCTTCAAGAAGGGACTGGACAGGCACCTAAAGTCAGTACCTGACCAGTCAGGCTGTGGTTCGTACGTCAGTTTGTGTGCGGCCAGCAGTAACAGCCTGGTTGATCAGACCCTGATCCACCACGAGGCCTGGTCTCAGACAGAGCCGCGGGGGCGTTGACCCCCGAAGCCCTCTCCAGGTATACTCCAGGTATACTGATGGGCGAAACGTCTTTAAAATAAAGATGCCCAGACGTTGCACGTTTCTTAAATCTAACTTCCCGGTATCGAATACTATAATGATAAAAAATATATCAGTTAAACAAATTCCTTTATATCAAAAATGTTAAGCTACTGTGATAGCAACAGTGTGTACTATAGACTTACATTATATAGGTATATATTGTAGACATACACTGTGGAGGTATATATTGTAGACATACACTATATAGGTATATATTGTAGACATACACTGTGTAGGTATAGTACATATTATATACATATGCACTATATCTGGCGTATACCTGGACAAGGTTTCGGGGGTCAACGCCCCCGCGGCCCGATCTGAGATCAGGAATCAGGATCTGACTAACAAGGTTGTTACTGCTGGCCACACGCAAACTGACGTACGAACCACAGTTCGGCTGGTCAGGTACTGACTTTAGGTGCCTGTCCAGTGCCTTCTTGAAGACAGCCAGGGGTCTATTGGTAATCCCCCTTATGTATGCTGGGAGCCAGTTGACACTTATTGTGTTGTCTCTTAGTGTACTCGTGGCGCCCCTGCTTTTCATTGGGGGAATGTTGCATCTCCTGCCGAGTCTTTTGCCTTCATTGGGAGTGATTTTCGTGTGCAAGTTTGGTATTAATCCTTCTAGAATTTCCCAAGTGTATATTATCATGTATATCTCTCGCCTGTGTACCAGAGAATACAAATCAAAGAACTTCAACCGTTCCCAGTAATTTAGGTGCCTTATCGTACTTGTGTGTCGTGAACGTTCTTTGTACACTCTTCAGGTCAGCTTTGAAGGGTGCAGTTAGTGTACAGCAGTATTCCAGCTTGGAGAGAACAAGCGATTTGAAGAGAATTATCATGGGCTTGGCATCCCTAGTTTTGAAGGTTCTCATTATCCATCCTATCATTTTCCTAGCAGATGCGGTAGGGAGTGATAATTCACTCCCAGGTCCTTCACATTACTTTTTCGCTCTATTGTATGGTTAGAATTTGTTGTATACCCTGATAGTTTTAATTTCCTCAAGTTTGCCATATCTGAGTAATTGAAATTTCCCTTCATTGAACTTCATGTTGTTTTGAGTGGCCCATTGGAGGTCACTTCCATGGCAATTCGGGTGTCATGCGCAAAGGAAGACACAGAGCTATGGCTTACATCTCTGTCTATGTCAGATATGAGGATGAGAAATAGGATGGGAGCGAGTACTGTGCCTTGTGGAACAGGGCTTTTCACGGTAGCTGCCTCGGACCTTACTCTGTTTACTATTACTCTTTGTGTTCTATTTGTTAGGAAGTTATAGGTCCACCTACCATCTTTTCCTGTTATTCCTTTATCACGCATTTTGTGCGCTATTACACCTGGTCACACTTGTGGAAGGCTTTTGCAAAGTCTGTGTATACTACATATGCATTTTGTTTATCCCCTACAGCATCCAGGACCTTGTCAGAGTGGTCCAGTAGCTGGGACAGGCAGGAGCGACCTGCTCTAAACCCGTGTTGTCCTGGGTTGTGTAACTGATGGGTATCTAGGTGGTTGGCGATCTTACTTCTTAAAACTTTTTCGAAGATTTTTATGATATGGGATGTTAGTGCTATCGGTCTGTAGTTCTTTGCAATTTCTTTACTGCCACCTTTGCAGAGTGGGGCTATGTCTGTTGTTTTTAGTGAGTGTGGGATGACCCCTGTGTCCATGTTCCCTCTCCATAGAATGCTGAAGGCACGTGATAGGGCTTCTTGCAGTTCTTGATGAACACGGAGTTCCATGAGTCTGGGCCTTTCACTGTCGTCCTCTACAGTTCCCTCACACTCATAGGCAAGTGATAAAACGCCAGTGGCAAAATAAAACTAAAAACAGGAAAACCTGAACGCTGTCATGTGCTGATACTCACATCTTAAGAGGAACACGAAGAAACTCCCATTTCACATACTAGACACATAAGCTTACTTGGCAAGTAACTTAAAAAAGAGAGACACTTTCTTAGGATTGTTAACCGTGAGAATTAATAATCCAGTATAATGCTAGAAAGCCAGTGTGGCTTATTTTTGCTGACTTTCCCAAAGATGGGACCCACGACAGACGATTAAGAAAAGATTTTGTTGGGATTTTTTTTTAACCCGGAGGAAGGTTAGCCACCCAGAATAACCCAAGGAAGTCAGTGCGTCATCGTGGATTGTCTGTCTTATTTCCATTGGGGTCCTTCAGTCTTGTTCCCTCAGGATGCCACCCACATCAGTCGACTAACACCCAGGTACCTACTTGCTTGCTAGGTGAACGGGGACAGCAGGTGTAAGGAAACACGCCCAATATTTCCTACCGGCAGAGGACTGAACCCCTGACGGACACTCAGTGTGTTACAAGACCTGCCTCAACGTCTCCGTCCCTGGGTTCGATCAAAGAGGAGAGACGTATGGGAAAGACTCCATAACACCTGCTGCTTCTGTTTACCTAGCAGTAAATTGGTACTGGATATTTAGGTGACTGATGAAGGTGGTATGCAAGGGTAGAGAGCCTCATTATCCCAGCGGAAATAAGCCGCACTGCCCGGCTTTCTTGGGGTATTAACCCTCCGGGGTTAATATTCTTAAGTCTTCTTAACTCGTTGCTCAGATGTGTTCATGGTATAATTAGGCTGTACTATGGAATACAGGAAGAGAGGGAACAGAGTGGAAAAGACAAGGGACGGAGTGGAAAAGACAAGGGACGGAGTGGAAAAGACAAGGGACGGAGTGGAAAAGACAAGGGACGGAGTGGAAAAGACAAAAGACGGAGTGGAAAAGACAAGGGACGGAGTGGAAAAGACAAGGGACGGAGTGGAAAAGACAAGGGACGGAGTGGAAAAGACAAGGGACGGAGTGGAAAAGACAAGGGACGGAGTGGAAAAGACAAGGGACGGAGTGGAAAAGACAAGGGACGGAGTGGAAAAGACAAGGGACGGAGTGGAAAAGACAAGGGACGGAGTGGAAAAGACAGGGACGGAGTGGAAAAGACAAGGGACGGAGTGGAAAAGACAAGGGACGGAGTGGAAAAGACAAGGGACGGAGTGGAAAAGACAAGGGACGGAGTGGAAAAGACAAGGGACGGAGTGGAAAAGACAAGGGACGGAGTGGAAAAGACAAGGGACGGAGTGGAAAAGACAAGGGACGGAGTGGAAAAGACAAGGGACGGAGTGGAAAAGACAAGGGACGGAGTGGAAAAGACAAGGGACGGAGTGGAAAAGACAAGGGACGGAGTGGAAAAGACAAGGGACGGAGTGGAAAAGACAAGGGACGGAGTGGAAAAGACAAGGGACGGAGTGGAAAAGACAAGGGACGGAGGGAAAAGACAAGGGACGGAGGGGAAAAGACAAGGGACGGAGGGGAAAAGACAAGGGACGGAGGGGAAAAGACAAGGGACGGAGGGGAAAAGACAAGGGACGGAGGGGAAAAAGACAAGGGACGGAGGGGAAAAGACAAGGGACGGAGGGAAAAGACAAGGGACGGAGGGGAAAAGACAAGGGACGGAGGGAAAAGACAAGGGACGGAGGGGAAAAGACAAGGGACGGAGGGGAAAAGACAGGGATCGGAGGGGAAAAGACAGAGGATCGGAGGGGAAAAGACAGGGATCGGAGGGGAAAAGACAGGGATCGGAGGGGAAAAGACAGGGATCGGAGGGGAAAAGACAGGGATCGGAGGGAAAAGACAGGGATCGGAGGGAAAAGACAGGGATCGGAGGGGAAAAGACAGGGATCGGAGGGAAAAGACAGGGATCGGAGGGGAAAAGACAGGGATCGGAGGGGAAAAGACAGGGATCGGAGGGGAAAAGACAGGGATCGGAGGGGAAAAGACAGGGATCGGAGTGGAAAAGACAGGGATCGGAGGGGAAAAGACAGGGATCGGAGGGGAAAAGACAGGGATCGGAGGGGAAAAGACAGGGATCGGAGTGGAAAGACAGGGATCGGAGGGAAAAGACAGGGATCGGAGTGGAAAAGACAGGGATCGGAGGGGAAAAGACAGGGATCGGAGTGGAAAAGACAGGGATCGGAGTGGAAAAGACAGGGATCGGAGTGGAAAAGACAGGGATCGGAGTGGAAAAGACAGGGATCGGAGTGGAAAAGACAGGGATCGGAGTGGAAAGACAGGGAACAGAGAAGAAAAGACAGGGAACAGAGAAGAAAAGACAGGGAACAGTGGAATTTAACTTCATGTAAGTGAAACGACACTGCATGGTGAAGATGGCAACAGGTTTAAGGGGCAAGATATGGACAAGGTGGGGCAAGACAAGGGCAAGGTGGGGCAAGACATGGGCAAGGTGGGGGCAAGACATGGGCAAGGTATGTGCAGGGGAGAGATGAGGGGCAGGGAGAGCCCGGCTGCAGGAGAAAGGACCTGGGAACTCTCTTTTTTTCAGGTCTAGAGGTGAGGTGGCGGTCAGACGCTGTTCAGCCGGGCTCTTACGTGTGTCCTGACCTTGAGACCCATCCTGACCAGGAGGGGCATAGTGGAAAGGGAGTGAGGAGGAGCCGAGTGTGAGTGGGTGGTTGAGAGGGAGGGAAGGAGAAAGAAAGGGGGTGAAAATCGCCAACCCCCTACCTTTCTTTCCGTGGAGTGGGGTGGAGACTTAAGGATTGTCAGGGTATTGGTGGAAGGGGGGGTTATGCAAATCGTTAATCTACTTCTTTCCCTATACCCCTAGGGAAAAGGGAAGGGTAATGGGGGGGGGGGATTAAGGGGGTTATGACGCACCATGGGTCTGTCTAGTGTAGCAGGAGGGAAGTTGTGCAGCAGCTATGGTATTGCAATATTCTTACCCAGCATCAACATACCATGTGCATCATCCAGGTTCATGGGGAAGCGATAAACACGCAGGATGGTTGACCTTACCTCTTACTCAAAACTGGAACTACTGGACTATTCTTCTGGCCGACCATAGCGAACAAGAGTGGCCTAAATTCTTCTCTAGATTCGTAAAAGAAACACGAGATAGTTGGCCTAACACGCCCATCATATAGAATAGCATCCCCTGCCACGCTCCATCACACAGGACGGTTCCCTGTCATTTCATTACATTGGATGGTTTTCCTGCCACACCGTCGCAAAATTCGACACTGAAGAAGTTACAGTTCTTTGTCTTTATTTTAACAATTCTGGAGATTGTAAATGATGCCCTTGAGGTGAAAGCAAATTAATTACAAATATTATTAGTTCTGTTTACGTGTTTCAGATCGACGAGGTCCCTGCTTAGCCAAACCATGTCCTAGTACCACTGGAGGAAGCTGCGCTCGAGTTACTACAAAATGTTAGCATTGTTTTTGCAGAGAGTAAAGAGACACCAGTGACTAAAATGCAAGTTTGATTTCTATGAAATCAACCAAAAAGAAAAAAAATGGTGAACGCCTGAAAAAACAGACACGGCTGTTGGTCCAGGCTTAATGGAACTGCGTTGCTACCTTCGTCACCCACCACACCAAGGTACTCTGTTGTCACTGATGCTTGGAGGGTGGGTGGCGTTGATAGTGAGGCATAGAGAGGTGGGCGGGATGGGTAGAACTAGGAGGATGGAGTGGGTTTTTGGGTTATAGAGACATGGGGTAGGAAGGGTGGAGTGTCATCGCAGTGAGTCAGGGAAGATCGGGCAAGACATGTGGGCGGGTGAGACATCGACGTGGATCACACCCTATGGGTGGTATGCAGAGTGTATCATGCATCAATGGTATACAAAACCAACGACCACAATGGAAATAAGTCACTTTGACTTTTTTGGGTTATCCTAGGTAATTTACACATGTTATTCAAGGATGACAATTTGTGTAACTGTGTTTGTGTGTACCTGAACATAAATAAACTTATTAACCAACAAGTTCATAAATAAGACGCGTGCAACACCAGCCAGTGGCTTTAAGTAAGTTTATTCAGGTATACACAAATACAGTTACATTGATTATCATACATAGCAGCATATGTGTAGAGAACCTGGGATAACCCAAAAAAGTCAGAGTGACTGGGGAGTGTACTGGGGTCCTAATCCAGTACAGAGAATAACACTGGAGACGGTGGAAGACACGTATTAGTAGTTTGAGGGGATCAGTCCCTCAGCTTTGAAAGATGGTGGTCGGTCCATCAGCCTTGACGTATTTAAAATAGACGTCCGAGCCTCGTCTTCGACTCTGGTATCCACGTGAAAAAAAAGGCAGACAGACGGTCGTATGCAAATTAGGGGAAGTTCTCTTTCACAGAAAAAAAAAACTTACAAAATCTCTCGTTCTCCAAATTTTCGAAGTTGTTCCAGATTTATTTTTATTATTTTCATTATTATATTCACGGGGAGCGCTAAACTTGCACAACAACAGAGCAAAATCAAAAGAATAATGTGCAAGATATCGCTTATGTTTAGTTCTAGTCTTAAGATGTTTTATAATAAGACAAATTAGGCGTTCCGTAGCTCGATTGCTAGCGCACTCAGCTCGCACACTGAGGTCCGGGGTTCGAATCTCCTTCGGTACGGCTGGAAAACATTAGGGACGTGTTTCCATAAGACACCTGTTGTCCCTGTTCACCCATCAGTGTAAAATGGGTACCTGGGTGTTAGTCGACTGGTGTGGGTCGCATCCTGGGATAAAACTGACCTAATTTGCCAGAAATGCTCATGGTCTGTACACCTTGTACATGTACTTGTAGTAAATAAAGATATTATTATTATTAACCCGGTGGTCTGATGGCTTGAGCTCTCGCTTCACACACGGAGGGCCCGGGTTCGATTCCCGGCGGGTGGAAACATTTCGACGTGTTTCCTTACACCTGTTGTCATGTTCACCTAGCAGCAAATAGGTACCTGGGTTGTTTGTCGGCTGGTGTGGGTCGCATCCTGGGGGACAAGATTAAGGACCCCAATGGAAATAAGACAGTCCTCGATGACGCACTGACTTTCTTGGGTTATCCTGGGTGGCTAACCCTCCGGGGTTAAAAATCCGAAGAAATCTTATCTTATCTTATCTTATCTTACTGCACTACAGTTTTATCAATAGATTATTTGAGGTCGCGCTCTGATCATCTATTGTCTGGTTGGTAAATGGGGGGTTTGAAGCCTATCAACTACACTAGTTAGTTTAATATCTTTATTATGCACCCCATACCCATCCTGTGGGCGGTAGTCAATTATTATTATTATAATCAAATAGAAGCGCTAAACCACAGGGGTTATACAGCGCTGCAGGTTATTGTAGGATGCAGGGAGAGTGGGTTGTAAGAGGGAGATGGACGATTAGTAGGGTATGGAGTGCAAGATGACGGTGGATAGTGCAGGGGAGGAGGGTAGCAAGAGATCGAGGTAGAAGGGACTGAGGGAGGTGCTAGAGGTATAATCTTCAGAGTTTGTGTAGTAAGTCAGTTTCTGTCAAAAAGTCAATGAGAGAGTCAGGATTAAAGGAGGGGCCATCTGCAAGAAGGGAAGGTAAAGAAAGGGCCGCAGAGCGAAGACGTCGTTGGAGGTAAATTCTGCGTGCTCGTTGATAGAGTGGGCAGTCCAACAGGATATGTCGAACAGACACTGGAACCTGACAATGCTCACAGAGAGGGGCAGGGAGCCTCTCCATGAGATACCCGTGAGTAAGACGAGTGTGGCCGATGCGAAGACGGGAGAGTGTAGTCTCCCAACCTCGACATTGGTGACAAGAAGAAGGCCAGAAACCTATAACCGGTTTAATAGAATGAAGTTTGTTATTCAGCAGGTCAGACCAGCGTTGTTGCCAACGGGTGCGAAGGTGGGTAGCAATGACCGCAAAATAGTCCGTGAAAGGAACACCTCTATATGAAACTGGAAGGTCATGTACTGCTGACCGCGCAGCAGTGTCTGCCTGTTCATTGCCCTGTACGTCAACATGACCAGGGACCCAACAAAAGACAATATCTTTATGCTTGCTAAAGATACGGCGTAACCAAAGGTGGATACGAAGAACTAGGGGTGAGGTGTATCAATTTTACGGATAGCCTGTAAAGCACTAAGGGAGTCTGAAACGACCACAAATGGTGATACAGGCATAGATGCAATACGGATAAGTGCCACAAGAATGGCATACAATTCAGCCGTAAATATGCTAGCCGAGGGTAACAGATGCCCTCGTACGACGCTGTCCGGAAACACTGCTGCGAATCCGACGCCGTCAGATGACTTTGAACCATCGGTGTATACTGCGATGGCATGGGAATGAGAACGGAAATGGTCTAGAAAGAAAGAGCGAGAAGCCGCCGTAGGCAGTTGGGCTTTCGCGCAAGGTAGAGGAATAGAACAGACACGGACAGCAGGAACTTCCCAAGGGGTAGAGGAAAGGGTGAAGCCACATGAACATATAAAGGCGGAAGCTGAAGGGAAGACAAGAGTGAATGCAGACGAAGAGAAAAGGGACGAAGTAAACAGGGGCGACGAACAAATAACGAGCGTCTACTAACATCTGTGACAATCCTATACATGGAAGGATTGCGGAGGTCATGAGAGCGAACATAATAGCGAATGCAATGTGCATCACGACGATCGGACAAGGATGGAATGTTCGCTTCTACATAGAGGCTCTCAACCGGGGAAGAACGAAAAGCACCAAGGCATAAGCGTAATCCCTGGTGATGGATGGGATTAAGGCTGGAAAGAGTGGCAGGAGAGGCTGCCGAATATATCTGGTCACCATAATCGAGTTTCGATAGAATTAGGGCTGAATGTAGGCGAAGGAGAGTTCTACGATCAGCCCCCCATGAAAGATGTGCGAGGGTTTTAAGGAGGTTCAGCCGGTTATGGCAAGTCGCCTTCAGAGAGGTAATGTGAGGTTTCCAGGACAATCTGCGGTCAAACAGGAGGCCGGGAAAACCCGACTGTATCACGTTCTGGGATACGTGAGCCGTATAGGTACAATGGATGATCAGAGACCACTGAACGTCTAGTGAACGTAATTTGATGAGTTTTGCCACTAGAAAACTTAAACCCGTGAGTGGTGGCCCAATCAGAAACCCGGTTGATGGCATGCTGGAGGGAAACTGCAATGAGGTGACAGTCAGCACCTGCACAAGCTATAGCAAAGTCATCCACATAGAGCGATGACCAAATATTGGATGGGAGAACAGATGCCAGATTATTTATAGCAAGCAGAAAAAGTGTTGTGCTCAGAACACATCCCTGGGGGACACCTTCAGCTTGGACAAATTCCGGGGAGAGTTCATTACGAACCCGGACCCGGAAATGTCTGTCAGTTAAGAAAGCCTTAAGAAAGAATGGTAAGTTGCCTCGGAGGCCTAAGGAGTGGGCCTGGGCCAAGATATTATATCTCCAAGTTGTATCATAAGCCTTCTCAAGGTCGAAAAAGATAGCGATAACCGAATGGTTATTCGCAAAGGCATTACGAATATACGTATCCAAGCGCAGCAAGGGGTCAATGGCAGAACGGCCCTTACGGAAACCATACTGACTAGGGGAGACTATTGTGAGTCTCTAAATACCACATCAAACGTCTATTAACTAGACGTTCCATTACCTTGCAAACTGCACTGGTAAGAGCGATGGGACGGTAGTGAGAGGGATCACGTCCCGTAGTACCTGGTTTTCAAAAAGGGAGAACAATAGCAGACTTCCACAGCTGGGGAATAACTCCTTGCGACCATATAAGATTAAAGAGTCGTAAGAGGACAGTAAGAGCAGACTGATGTAAATGCTGTAGCATACGAATATGTATGCCGTCTGGCCCAGCTGCCGATGATCGGCAAGCAGTGTGTGTTGCCTCCAGTTCTTGAAGGGTAAAAGGCACATTATAGGATTCTTCTCTAAGAGAAGAAAAATCTAAGGGCTTTAACTCGCTGGCAGACTTAGAAGAAAGGAACGAGGGGCATAGATGGAGCCCCTGAGAAATGCGGACGAGATGGTTACCAATTTCAGTGGCAACGGCAAGAGGGTGTGCTATATCGACACCAGCAACCTGAAGAACAGGAGCCGGGTCGGGGGAAAATTTACCACTTAATTTCCGCACTTTCTTCCAGACTGCACTCATCGAGGAAGCCGAAGTGACAGTAGAAACGTAATCTCGCCAGCAAGTGCGTTTAGCATCACGTATGACACGACGAGCAATAGCTCTCTTCTGCTTGAAATCAAGGAGTCTCTCTGTGGTTCTGTTATATCGATACCTGCCCCATGCAGCACGTTTCAAACGCACTGCCCGAGCACAAGCAGGAGACCACCAAGGCACGCACTTCTGAGGATGCTTGCCCGAGGTTTGGGGAATAGAATGTGAAGCCGCTGTGAAGATGGAGGACGAAAAGAGATGTAAAACCTCATCAATGGAGGACGAGATAGGAACCTCATGAAAGGCAGTAAGATGTGCGTAAAGGTCCCATTTCGCCCGGTCAAATTGCCAGCGTGGGCAATGAGGAGGTGGAGAAAACAGAGGGGACTTAAGGATGATTGGGAAATGATCGCTGTCATGTAAGTCCGGGAGGACAGACCAGGTGAAGTCAAGGACAGTAGATGAAGAGCAGATGGAAAGATCGATGCAGGAGAAAGAATGAGTTCGGGGATCAAAATGGGTAGGAGTACCCGTATTTAAAACATGGAGGGAAGAGAAGCAAGAAATGCCTCCAACTGAATGCCACGGGAGTCACAGTGCGATCCTCCCCAGAGAAAATGGTGTGCGTTAAAATCGCCGAGTAATAGAAGGGGTGGCGGTAAGGAAGAAACCAGAAAATCAACATCTGGGATAGACAATGCCCACGAAAGGGAGAGATATAAAGAACAGAGTGTATACCACTTATTCAAGTGGATACGGGCTGCGGTGTAATGTAAGGAAGAAGGAACATAGAGCTGACGGTATGGAACACCAGTGCGTATAAGAAGAGCACTTTCGTTAAAGGTTCCATCGGAAAAAGGATCCGATGAATATAACAAATCATAGCCTGAAAAGGGCCTGATAACAGTGGATTGTAATTTGGGTTCTTGCAAACAGACCCCAACAGGGGAAAACTGAGAGAGCAACACCTGAAGCTCACCCCGGTTACCCCTGAGGCCTCGGATATTCCACTGTAAATAAGCCATGATTTATGGAGAGAAAGATATAAGTGGAAGTGAGAGGAATCTATGGACTAGGGTTAGAAAAGTCCACGTGTGGAGGCAGCGGAAGACCTGTAATCAGAGAAGGAGGAGGACGTTGTGAAGGAAGAGGGGGTTGAGACGAAGAAGAGAGATGAGGAACCTCAGGTGGAGTAGTGTCCATCATCTGTCCAGTCTCTGTAATATATTCTGCAATAGCTTCCAGTGTTTCGAAGTCAAAGATGCAGAATGTGGGACTACATTAGAAATGGAAGAAGAGGGAGCAACGATCGGGGAGTCTATAGACTGCACTAAAGTAGAGGGTGAGGAGATAGAAGAGGAAACTGTCGAAGGGGCTTGGGAGGGGACAGGGGATGAAGGTAGTGTATGAGGAGGAGGATGAACCTCCACACACGTTATAGAACTAGTCAGAGGCGAAGGACCTGGCAGTAGGGATTTTTTGCCGGGCTTATGAGAAGGAGGGGGGCGCTGAGGTTTAGATGAAGAACGAGGACGTGTAGACTCAGGATTGTGCGAGTGAGTAGAGGAAGGAGTGTGGACAGTATGGGAAGCCAGGTAGGGACCTCGGAGCCAAGAATATCAAAAGGATTCGAGACAGGGGTGATTGCGGATGAGGCAACCACAGAGGAAGCCGTGGAAGTTGGGACCCCAGAAGCGGGGCGACGTTTAGCAATGCGAGAATAAGAAATACGGGAAGTTTCCCTTGAAGGCGAAGATGAGAGACAGCCATAGCATAGGAGAAGCCTTCCGCCTCTTTGAGACAACGGATTCCCGCTCATTCAGGTAAACCTGACAACGGCGAGAATATGAAGGATGTGCCTCATGACAGTTAAGGCAAGAGGGAGGTAGAGTACAAGAAGAACTGGCATGGTCGTCAGCACCACAGACTGGGCATTCGGCCATGGACCTGCAATATTTTGCTGGATGACCAAAACGCCAGCAGTTTCTACACTGCTGCGGTGTAGGGGTCACCTTTCGAACTTGTAAACGTTGACCTGCAATGTAGACCGAAGGTGGCAGTTCTCGGCAGTCAAACGTTAAACGAGCTATATTGCAAGGATAACGTCTTCGCTTATTGGCTGGGAGGACAAAAGTGTCAACTTTAAGGATAGGGAGTTCTTGGAGCTCAAGCTGCTCGAAAATGTCATCACCACATGTCTGGAAATTCCGTTGGACAATGGTGTGGGGCAAAATGACAGAACCACAACAAGAATTGAGGGAATGGTGCTTGTCAATAGTAACAGGTGTATTGTCAATGGTCGTAAGAAGAGAAAGATCACGAGCTTGGCCAGCATTCTGGACCGTGATGATGCGAGTGCCGCTCTTGAGAGCGTGAAATGAGATGTTTTGACCAACATGGCGTAGTAGAGCCTTACCAATACTATGGTCTGAAAGATAGGTATTAGGAGAAGTTGGACGAAGAGTAAAAACTTTGTCCATTGAGTAGTTTGAAACAGAGTTTAAGGGGAGTGACGAGCTGGTCGTTTCTGCGATGAACGAGAAGGGAGTGTCGAATCGTCATGTGTGGATCTTGGTCGTTTTTGTGTGGGACCGGGGTGGTCCGATGGGAGACGGGCGAGGATTCGAAAATTGCCGCACCGTCGAGGAGAAGCCGGAATCAAGGTCAGAGAAGAGCGAAGGTCAGACGTATCGAAAGGGCCAGTCGGGACCCTGGTACCTGAAGCAGGTGACGAACCAGCACCAGCAAGAGGTACAGGGGCATGAGAGGTGTCCAAAGAGTCATCCGTTAACGAGGCAGGGTCAGTACTGGGTGCGGTATCAGGAAGGGGCCCGGGGTAGTGGGTTCATGGATTGGGTCAGCCATGGTTAGGTTACTTCTTTCTTTTTATTTTTAAGAAAAAAAGAAAGAAAATAAAAATAAAAAAAAGAATAAAAAAGGGGGAACGTGGAGGAATAGGTCCTAGGAGGAATGAAAGGGAGCGCAAATCCCCTCCGTGCCCAAGAGGACCTCAACACCGCAAGTAGTGCAGATGCTGCATGGAACCCGTGCATACCCTACCCTTCACGCCAGTAAACCAGCAATCCGGGATAGCAACCTCACATCCACCGAGCCATCTCGGCGGACAAAGAGAGGGCGGCCGGATATCCGCCACAAAGCATACCGCCTTCGGCCACCACCCCGGAATCCGAAAGGTGGCCTCCAGAGATACACCCGTCGCCCGAAAGATACCCAAAGCCACCCCGGGTGACCGGAGAGGATCGGGACATCCCCAGGCGATCCAGATTCCACGGCAAACTACACCACCGCCAAGGACCTCAACGGAATGGGATGGACTACGATACCCTTCCCCTACCTAGGAACTAGAATGCCTGAGGAGAGAAGCTCCCAGGGTAAAACTGGGAAGGAAATAAGGGAGGGAGGAGGAGGAGGAAAGGGAAAAGGGAGGATGGGGGAGATGGGAAAAGGGAGGGGGGATTGGGGGGTAATTAGGTTCGGTCTGAGGAAGAAGACCAAAAGGTCCAATTCCTCAGACCGATAGCCTCTTTACCACGTCAAGGAGCCCCCCTTAAAGAGGGGGCGGTAGTCAAAAGATTACAGAGGTACATAATTGGTCCAGAGACTGGACTCCAAAGTTTTGATAGCTGAACAAGTTACAGCGGTAATGAACTAGATCTGGTCACAATCATGACAAGTTGCAAAGGTAATGAGCTCCAGGTAGAGCTGGTCACACTCATGACAAGTTACAAAGGTAATGAACCAGAGCTGGTCACAATCATGACAGTTACAAAGGTAATGAATCATAAACACGTCCATACATGGTAAACAAATGACAGAGTTAAGAGCAATATTCTAGGGAATGCATCCATTGTCCCAACAGATGTTGCAAGGTGCCTGTCCCTCTTCGGCAGGACAGCCAGACAGCCATTGCAAACAGCAGCAGATTGCACCAGGATCTGCTGCTTGCAGGAGCACCATCGCTAGCAGCCCGAAGGTTGCACGAGGCAGCACAAAGGTTGCACGTAACCTTTTTCACCAGCAGACAAGAATACTTTAATCCCAAATATAGGGATTAAAGCAAACTCTCAGCATACATGCGCTGTGGCTACTACACAACTGGGATTTCTTCCGAATGAGAAAGAAATACTATATACTGAATGATAGAGAATAGTCTCTCGCTATTAACTGACGGAGGATCAAGCCTTCACAGCTGATTGTGCATTATGTTTCACATGGGTTTAGCGCTTCACATAGATAGATATGTGGAAGTCTGAAAATAGTCTTTTTGTGAAGAAACTAATAATTTTAAATTATTATAGTTTACCCTAAAATTTGTTCAAAAAATATACATTTTCTCTGGAAAATCTTTAAAGAAAGCGGAATAATTTGCAGGCGTAACTAAAGAAATCTCCGGCAAAACTTTACACCCAAGTAAGTATATATGAAGTAATTAAGTTTATTAAGATACAGTTATGGAACTTCAGATTATTACAATTTTCTAACAGTAACATGAGTAAAAAGACTAGAATAACCCATAAATCACACCAAAAATTTTCACCGGTGCCGGGAATTAATCCCGGTCCTTTAGTGTGAGAGATAAGGACGCTACGTACCAAGCCCAGAGCATCCACGACTCCTCAGATATCAATTATATCAACTAGACGAATGAATTATGTTTTGAAGAGACTGCAACCCAATAAGAACTAACATTTTAGTGATACTAAGATATCTTAATCTTATTAATCTTAAATTTTTGTGAGTTTATATTTCGACACCATATTGCGTACCATAGCACCACGAAGAAACTAATATACGAAATGACTATAATTTTTGTGATGTAACAATGCTCAATGGGGTATGATAAAGACCCATTGTCACCTCTGTAATCGTTTTTAACGTGCTACCGAGAATGGGTTACATAATTAACTAGCCGCTCAGGTGGCACAGCTGAACTATTATAAAAGGTGCATCTGTTTTATTGCCTAGAATCACATAGAATAGAATATAATAGAATATGAAATAAAGACCATGTCAACAAACCCAAGCGTTGATGTTTATGTAGGTTTAAATACCACAAATGTTTTTTATATAAATTACTGTAACATTTTTAACAATCAGCCGTCTATAACAATGCTATACAATCACGTGTAAGTTTATTCAGGTATAGGTACACAAATACAGTTACATAAATTATCATACATAGCGGCATGTGTGTAGATTACCCAGGATAACACAAGAAAAGTCAGTGATTTCCATTGATCTTTGCTCACAATAAACACGTAATTCTTGTAATAATATTGGTAGAATTACCGACAATATGTTAAGTAAAAGGACACAATTGCAACTAATGTGACATTTTATTGTGGCAACGTTTCGCTCTCCAGGAGCTTTCTCAAGCCGTTACAAGCGATAAATGGACCAGGTTGCATCCAACATTTCTAAAGTATTTGCACAAGCTAACACTAGAGTCGCCATCGCTTCCAGTACTTCTATTAAGGACCTACCAAGACTAGATCCAAGCACCATGAACCAGTCAACGCAGGGGTCTACACTATACCCTGTGGAGGCTGCGACAGAATTTATGTAGGAGAAACAGCAAGAAACCTCGAGACACGCATCAATGAACACATGAATGCATGCAGAAACGATAACCTGAACAACGCCTGCGTACAACACCGAAATTCCAACAATCATCTCATGAAATTCAAAGACGCCCGACTAGTAATCAAAGAAACTAATTTCCGTAGTCGAAAATGCCTTGAATCAGCACTTATCTCTGTTTCTAACACAATTAAACAAAACAAAGGCAGCTTCACCATCTCTGAAGTCTTAGCAAGAATCCTCCTGAAAACAGTAAACCCTACCATCACATAGTCTCTCCTGTTAGTTTAGCACATCGTAGATGTGGAACACTCCTACTGGCCTTTTATATTTCAACCTCCAGCAGAAATATTTGTCTAACCTATTGTTATACTACCCAAGTATTTGTTTTATCACCTTTTACTCACGTGCATATTGATTGTACTACCTTATTGTATTACTTCTACTACTACTACTACTAATACTACTTATATCACTACTATTTCTAACACCACTAGTGTTTTCACCTCACCTTGACAGTATATATATACCAACTATGTCCATTTATCGCTTGTAACGGCTTGAGAAAGCTCCTGGAGAGCGAAACGTTGCCACAATAAAATGTCACATTAGTTGCAATTGTGTCCTTTTACTTAACACGTAATTCTTATTAACATATATTAGCGACGAATTGTGGAAATTTAACTTAGGTCCTTCAATAGAATATATATGTTACTATTGAAAGATCTCGAGGGGTCATACAGCGCCTGGTGTGAATATTATAATAATATGCAATACCGACAAGTTCGTAAGTGAGACACATGTACACCAGTTAGGTATATTTATTTCGAAACGTTTCGCCCACATAGCAGGCCTACTATGTAGGCGAAACGTTTCGAAATAAAGTTACCTAACTGTTGAACATGCGTCTTACTTACCAGTGCCTTGGGTGAACGACTAGTGGGGATAAACACATTTAACCAGGGAAGGAAAATGATAGCTCATGTTCCTGAAATCAAGAGCTTCACCAGCAATAAGGCAGTCCTCTCTGAAGAGTGCTACCCTAACATCTTAGGTATATAACTAATCTACATAGATAAACCAGCAACTCGTAGTTACAAATGATATACAAAGGATCTAGAGATTTCTTTGTGACGTTCAGGAAAATGATTCAAGACGAGATTAGAAAGTTTAAGAGCAATCAATCTCGCGCATTGATAATGGTATAACAAGAACCGAAATATCATTAAGTTTCCTCCCCAAATTGTGGGTGAGTTGTGAATCCTATAATTTCTGGGTTTCAAGCATTTGTTTGTTTGTTATAAATGCAAGTGATTGCAAGAGTGTCATTGAGAACTCTGGTCATTTGAACGTTATCAGAAATACTGTACATTAACTACAGTGTATAGAAAACGACGTATTCTATGCATATACAAGGCCGTAAAGCATATCGCTTTTACACTAATATACACCTCCGTATATATACGGTTATATTAAAATATATATATGCATTGTAGGCAGCCTACTTAACTCACATTTGGTCACCTGGATAAATTAATTTTAACATAAAATATATTTATTTTTGGGTGGGGGTGTTGCAGTTTGGAGGGTTAGTTGATGTGTCATGTCTGCACACTTCTGGCGAGACAGCTACTGAAGGAGTGATGGTGAAGGTGTTTTCTGTTTTGGGGTGGGAGAGGGGGAAGGGGTCGTCTTTATCTCCGAGAGTGACAACCGGTGTTAAAGGGGTCAGTTTAATGAACAATTATTTCTGAACTGACCTTGGCAGTGAAGAGTGGTTCTCCGAGCCCTGTCATCATTGTAGGAACCAGTTGGGGAGGCTGCAGCTGGGGAGGCTGCAGCTGGGGAGGCTGCAGCTGGGGTGGCTGCAGCCACGGATACAGACCCGCCACATCTGCACCTGTTCCTCTTAGGGGCAGGTGCAGACGTACCATGATTACACAGAGCCATGCAATCAGGACACCACCCATACGAAGGAATCAATCAGTGCAGAGTAATATTTTGCCCGCATGACATGAAACTAGCAAAGTGGCACAGCTTTATACACTTTCCACAAATTATCACATCAAACTGCACACTTCGCACAAATACACACACATAACATGTGTATATATTCACTAGGTTCACATATCAGATTTACATACTATAATCATAACTAAGCGCTAAACCCACAAGGTCTAATTTACATAGTCTTTTATCATGAGTGTATTGTGAAGTGTGTCAGTCTCTGGTTTAATGAACAAGCGAGACGATCCTCCACCAGCTGTGCTGAGTGACTTGTACAAGGCTTAAGTCCCTCGCATTAGCAACTAAAGTAATACTGGGCCTCCACAGCCATAAGCTTCACCAGCATCTACCGCTGGTGGAGTAAGATGATTTTGTCGGTATGTTGTGGAGATGTATTGTCGCCTGCACGAGGGTCGCTCAGGCTGCATGTTGCTTGTTTACCACCAGTCAACAATAATCCCTAAACTGGGGATTAAACTAAATTCGGTATGTATACACTGATAGGTATACCCTACTTAGTGTGAAATATACCGACAGATGTACACATCTCAGCGTATATACCCCTACCGGTCCATATACAATGAAATATATACACCTATGGTTGCAGGTACACTTGAGTCATACACTTCTCGGTGTATATAACTTGGAGGAGATGCATGTGACTGTGTCGTCAACAACGTCTAGACACGACTAGAGCATCTTAAAGACTAGGTAGCAGCAGCATCACCCGAACATGCGGGTTTAGCCCCCCACAAAGCACAAAATAAGCAAGAGCACTCCGCACCACACAGCCAGGTGAACACCCAGAGTGCTGGTGACCATCACACTTGCTTCACGTGTTCGAGGCTTCACTTCCACCGCTGTCGAGGCTTCAATAAAAACAACTCGCCAGAGGTATACACCGAGAGATTCACATCTCTCAGTGAGTGTATATACTGAGACTTAGCTTTAATTCCTCTTTTAGGGATTAAATTAATCTGTTCGACTGGTAGCGAACAGGTGAAATACAACGTTAATGACCCTCGTGAAGTCGATAGACTTTAAACCCCATTAGTGAACTAACCAACTAGAGTGAAGGTTTATCCTGCCTTTATTTAACATGGGTTCTACTTTATTGCTTGTTCTTACACTTTCCTACTTATGTTTAATTTATTTTTCTGTTCGTAAAAGCGGGATGAGTTACCACAACAAAGCGACCTTCAAATCTTATATATATATATATATATATATATATATATATATATATATATATATATATATATAATACTCTGGCGTGTTCCAGAGTGTGCTGTACAGTCTTGAAAAATCAGAATAATACCCGTGGTTATTACTGCATAATTGACACCAATATTGTTCCAACATTGTCTCTCCATCACATACTACACAGGTGCCGCTTACTATGGGTTCCCCATTAACTTTATCGACTCCATGGAGATAATCGAGATTAAGTACCCATGTTAAACTGCCAATTACAGCGAGCTTCTTCCAATTAACCGGCGATTTATTGGCAATTAGGCTCCCATTCTCTCTTTAGCTTTTTTTTTTTTAAAGTCTGGTGTGCCCAGTAGGAAATTTTGGGTCGTTGGTGCGACCATTATGAGGTTCCAGTAATTAACCCGGACAAGGAACAGCTGAGAATTTGTTTATATTTGCTGGATGGCGCTCCAGTATGTATATAAAAGCTAATTAATAATTTATAATTATGTTTTGTATTATGCAGTTCGTTTACTAGCGATGATTAATAATATATTTAATGGTTAACTTGGTTATACGACTCAGGTTCAACGATAGAAACCGACACAGGTTCAACGAGAGAAAGCAACACAGGTTCAACGAGAGAAAGCAACACAGGTTCAACGAGAGAAAGCAACACAGGTTCAACGAGAGAAAGCGACACAGGTTCAACGAGAGAAAACGACACAGGTTCAACGAGAGAAAACGACACAGGTTCAACGAGAGAAAGCGACACAGGTTCAACGAGAGAAAACGACACAGGTTCAACGAGAGAAAGCAACACAGGTTCAACGATAGAAAACGACACAGGTTCAACGAGAGAAAACGACACAGATTCAACGAGAGAAAGCGACACAGGTTCAACGAGAGAAAACGACACAGGTTCAACGAGAGAAAACGACACAGGTTCAACGAGAGAAAACGACACAGGTTCAACGAGAGAAAGCGACACAGGTTCAACGAGAGAAAACGACACAAATTCAACGAGAGAAAACAACACAGGTTCAACGAGAGAAAACAACAGAGGTTCAACTAGAGAAAACGACAGAGGTTCAACGAGAGAAAACGACACAGGTTCAACGAGAGAAAGCGACACAGGTTCAACGAGAGAAAACGACACAGACTCAACGAGAGAAAACAACACAGGTTCAACGAGAGAAAACAACAGAGGTTCAACTAGAGAAAACGACAGAGGTTCAACGAGAGAAAGCAACACAGGTTCAACGAGAGAAAACGGCCTAGGTTCAACGAGAGAAAACGACACAGGTTCAACGAGAGAAAACAACACAGGTTCAACGAGAGAAAACAACAGAGGTTCAACTAGAGAAAACGACAGATGTTCAACGAGAGAAAACAACAGAGGTTCAACTAGAGAAAACGACAGAGGTTCAACGAGAGAAAGCAACACAGGTTCAACGAGAGAAAACGGCCTAGGTTCAAAGAGATGAAACGACACAGGTTCAAAGAGAAAAAGCGACACAAGTTGAACGAGAGAGAAAATGAGACAGGTTCAGTAAGAGATAAATAACAAAAATAACAACAATAACAACAGCAGCAAAAACAGCAACAAAAATAAAAACAACAATAATAATAATAATAATAATAATAATAATAATAATAATAAGGGACTCAGAGGAGCACTCTAGTTCTTCAGAGTAATGGTGAACAATGAAAGTGTTCTTCACAACCTGAGGAACTATGTGAACACTCACCAGTCTTGTGAAGTTCCTCTTTTTAGAGTTTGTTTTTTAAATGTGATTGATAAAAAGTATATAGAACATCGAAGAGCAGGTGATATGAAGGCTGTTTCATTCTGAATGTAATTTTTTCAATAATATATATATATATATATATATATATATATATATATATATATATATATATATATATATATATATATATATATATACTGACAGTGCTTCATGGGACGTATATCACGCTAAGGAAACATATATCTCAGAGTAATGATGTGATGGAATAATGTGACGGAATAATGTGAAGGATAATGTGATTGGATAATGTAGTGGAATGATGTGATGGGATAATGTGAAGGATAATGTGATGGGATAATGTGATGGAATGATGTGATGGAATAATGTGATGGAATAATGTGACGGAATAATATGATGGAATGATGTGATGGAATAATGTGATGGAATAATGTGATGGAATAATGTGATGGAATAATGTGACGGAATAATATGATGGAATGATGTGATGGAATAATGTGATGGAATAATGTGATGGAATAATGTGATGGAATAATGTGATGAAATAATGTGATGGAATGATGTGATAGATTTCCCTAGCACTTGTGGGTAGGAATTTCCTGCCACTCTTTTTCCCCGCCTCTTTTATTTCTCTCCCCAGCCACTTTATTTCCTCCATTAAAGGGTCTTACCGAGGACTTTTATCTCCCTACACTTAGCCTTCCCTTAGAGTATCCTTCCCTCGGAGTATCTTTCCCTCAGAGTATCCTTCCCTCGGAGTATCTTTCCCTCAGAGTATCTTTCCCCCGGAGTATCTTTCCCTCAGAGTATCTTTCCCTCAGAGTATCTTTCCCTCAGAGTATCTTTCCCTCAGAGTATCTTTCCCTCAGAGTATCTTTCCCCCAGAGTATCTTTCCCTCAGAGTATCTTTCCCCCAGAGTATCTTTTCCTCAGAGTATCTTTCCCTCAGAGTATCTTTCCCCCAGAGTATCTTTACCTCAGAGTATCTTTCCCTCAGAGTATCTTTCCCTCAGAGTATCTTTCCCTCAGAGTATATTTCCCTCAGAGTATCTTTCCCTCAGAGTATCTTTCCCTCAGAGTATCTTTCCCTCAGAGTATCTTTCCCTCAGAGTATCTTTCCCCCAGAGTATCTTTCCCTCAGATTATCTTTCCCCCAGAGTATCTTTCCCTCAGAGTATCTTTCCCTCAGAGTATCTTTCCCTCAGAGTATCTTTCCCTCAGAGTATCTTTCCCTCAGAGTATCTTTCCCTCAGAGTATCTTTCCCTCAGAGTATCTTTCCCCCAGAGTATCTTTCCCCCAGAGTATCTTTCCCCAGAGTATCTTTCCCTCGGAGTATCTTTCCCTCGGAGTATCTTTCCCTCGGAGTATCTTTCCCTCGGAGTATCTTTCCCTCGGAGTATCTTTCCCTCGGAGTATCTTTCCCTCGGAGTATCTTTCCCTCGGAGTATCTTTCCCTCGGAGTATCTTTCCCTCGGAGTATCTTTCCCCCAGAGTATCTTTCCCCCAGAGTATCTTTCCCTCGGAGTATCTTTCCCTCGGAGTATCTTTCCCTCGGAGTATCTTTCCCTCGGAGTATCTTTCCCCCAGAGTATCTTTCCCTCGGAGTATCTTTCCCTCGGAGTATCTTTCCCTCAGAGTATCTTCTTATTTTCTTATTTTTCTTCTTTCTTTCTTCCTTTTCTTCTTCTTTTTCTTCTTCCTGTATTACTGTATTATTAAACGATAATTTTATTATGACTGTTGTAGTGGTTGACATTATTATTATTATTATTATTATTATTATTATTATTATTATTATTATTATTATTATTATTATTATTATTATTATTATTATCTCAATGTTTTTTAAAAGAGTTGTGCGTGGAAATGTCTCGCGGGTTCCAGCAATATGTTAGGAACTAACATGTTAAGATTAGTATCTCTTTCACCTTCATATATATGAAACCTCTCTTCCACTATTTCTCTCCTCTATCTCTCTACGTGCGTCACTTTATCTCTCCCTCTCTCCTTCCTCTGGGTAAGAGCTCTCTCACATATTTCCTCTCTAATCTCAAAGTTATTTCTCGTTCCGTCTCTCTCTCTCTCTCTCTCTCTCTCTCTCTCTCTCTCTCTCTCTCTCATACCTTTTATAGATTACTAAACATTTTTTCTCTAAATTTTCAGAAGCAATTTCTTTGTCATTCTTGTTTTAATTCATTTTTTTTCCTTTCGTCCATTCATCCTTCAGTCCGTCCTTCCGTCCGGCTGTCCCTTCGAACTTTCTACCTCTCTTTCCCCGTCCGTCCGTCCGTCCGATCCTCCCTCCATCCGCCCCTCCGACCGCCCGTGCCTGGCTGTGAGGAATCATATACTCACTCAGTGTGCTGGTGCCGACACCTGCCACACGCCAGAGTAATACTTCACCTCAGTAATTCTCAGTAACTGTTGCTGAGTATTTCTCATATTTGAGAGAGAGAGACTGAGAAAGAGAGAGAGAGAGAAATAAGGATGTCCCGTAGGTCGATCGCTAGCGCACTCAGCTCACACACAGGTCCGGAGTTCGATTCCCCGGTACGGCTGGAAGACATTAGGACGTGTTTCCATGACACCGGTTGTTCATGTTCACCCATCAGTGTAAAATGGGTACCTGGGTGTTAGTGGACTGGTGTGGGTCGCATCCTGGGACAAAACTGACTTAATTTGCCCGAAATGTTCAGCATAACAAGGGGCTTTCTATATACTAGTATGTCACTGATGTCAGCTAGGCCTGTATACCTTGTACATGTACTTGTAGAAATAAAGATATTATATTATTCTTATTATTGTTAAGATGATGTAGGTAACAGCTCTTGGCTTGTAAATAAAGTTAGAAACCCTAAACCTAACCTTGTAAAACCCTGTGTAAAGGGAAGAGAGAGAGAGAGAGAGAGAGAGAGAGAGAGAGAGAGAGAGAGAGAGAGAGAGAGAGAGAGAGAGAGAGAGAGAAGTCAGGGTACGAAAGCATGGGTACCACATATGCGACTTACTAGGCAGTGGTACGCAACTACTGAGACCCATCCACAGCCCTCCACACTCTCACTGCAGCCCCTCCACTACCCTTCACAGCATTCCACAGTCCTCCACAACCCTCCACAGCCCTTTATAGCCCTCCATACTCTCACTGCAGCCCCTCCACAGCCCTACCACAGCGCCACACATCCCTCCACAGTCTCTGCACGTACCTCAACAGCATTCTTCAACTGCTCCGCGACCCACCAGCCTCAATAAAAAAGGTCACCATCAAAACATTTAATCACGTAGAAAACGGTTCACAGACTTTTCCCAGATGTTGCCTTCAAAAATTTATCATTTTATAGAGATTTCTGACCTCTTTCTCCCCTCCTCCTTTCCCCTTCCCCTGGTTAGACCACTGGTGGTCGAAGAAGAGAGGTGTTTGTCTGTCTGGTCCCCAGTATGGGAGACGCTCGTGTTTAGATGGAGACGAGGGGCGCGTTTGTGAGTTTGGTTCAAGATGGGCGATGCATCCCGTGCTTTATACACATTGCAATTAAGATGGTATGAGGTAATTGAAGGTAACATGAATATACGACAGTTAACCCATTTTATGGCCTAGTTCCTAGGTTTTTGTGTGAATCCATATACTCCAATGCTACCGTCCAACCATATATCGTCCACAGGACGATATATGGTTGGACATATATCGTCCACAGGACGATATATGGTGCACAATCAAGTAGCCACTATCATCCACAGGATGGATATGAGGTGCACTTAACTAGTCACTACTATCTACAGGATAGATATGTAAACTAGCCATTACCGTCCACATGATGGCTATAGGGCACACAGTAAACTAGCCATTACCGTCCACATGATGGCCATAGGGCACACAGTAAACTAGCCATTACCGTCCACAGAATGGCTATAGGGCACACAGTAAACTAGCCATTACCTTCCACAGGACGGCTATAGGGCACACAGTAAACTAGCCACTACCGTCCACAGAATGGATATAGGGCACACAGTAAACTAGCCATTACCGTCCACAGAATGGCTATAGGGCACACAGTAAACTAGCCATTACCGTCCACAGAATGGCTATAGGGCACACAGTAAACTAGCCATTACCGTCCACAGAATGGCTATAGGGCACACAGTAAACTAGCCATTACCGTCCACAGAATGGCTATAGGGCACACAGTAAACTAGCCATTACCGTCCACAGAATGACTATAGAGCACACAGTAAACTAGCCACTACCGTCCACAGGACGGCTATAGGGCACACAGTAAACTAGCCATTACCGTCCACAGGATGGCTATAGGGCACACAGTAAACTAGCCATTACCGTCCACAGAATGGCTATAGGGCACACAGTAAACTAGCCACTACCGTCCACAGGATGGCTATAGGGCACACAGTAAACTAGCCACTACCGTCCACAGGATGGCTATAGGGCACACAATATAATAGCCATTACCGGTAGGAAACGTTAAAGTGAAAGAAATTGTGGAATGAGACACGAAATATATATTCCGAGAGTTGTTTGTCTCTCAGCGTATATACGCTGAGAGCGTATATACTCTCAGCGTATATACGCTGAGAGCGTATATACTCTCAGCGTATATACGCTGAGAGTTTACTTTAATACCTAAAATAAGGGTTACAGTATTCTTGATTGGTGGTGAAGAGGTACCAAGCAGCCTTAACGTAGTGTAGTCGGCAGGCTTCAAACTCTATTAACCAATAAATGAGACGTTGAAGAATACAGTGCTACAGTAAATAAGGTGAACTAAGGAAAGAAAATGAATCTCCCATGGTGGAGATATCTCCCAGGATGGAGATATCTCCCAGGGTGGAGATATCTCCCATGGTGGAGATATCCCCAGGTGGAGATATCTCCCATGGTGGAGATATCTCCCAGGATGGAGATATCTCCCAGGATGGAGATATCTCCCAGGATGGAGATATCTCCCATGGTGGAGATATCTCCCAGGATGGAGATATCTCCTAGGGTGGAGATATCTCCCAGGGTGGATATAACTCCCATGGTGGAGATATCTCCCATGGTGGAGATATCTCCCAGGATGGAGATATCTCCCGCCGTGGAGATATCTCCAGCGTGAGAAGAACACTGGAGGTCGCACCACGGGGATGCAGCCGTAGTAAAAAACAAATTGGAATCTCCTTGCTCTGCCTCAACACACTTCCCAAGGGAAGAGTAGTGCAATCAAACTGTCATTTTGATCTATTCCTAGAGATTACCAGGTTGTTGGTGCTGCCAGCTGCATCACACTGTCAGATTACTAGGCTGTTGGTGCTGCCAGCTGCATTAGTGTCAGATTACCAGGCTGTTGGTGCTGCCAGCTGCATTACACTGTCCATCACCGCTCTCCTCTCTCTCCCTCCATCTTTAGGGTAGGTTATTATATAAGATATTAGTGAAGTCTTCAGGGTTGCAGCAAAGTCTATGATGCTGGGCCCTCAGGGTCTGAACCCTTGTTACTGGACCTTCGGGTCTGGAGCCTGGTTGCTGGGCCTTCAGAGACTGGACCCTTGTTATTGGAGCCTCGGGTCTGTATTTTGGTTACTGGGCCCTCAGGGTCTGGACCCTGGTTGCTGGACCCTCAGGGCCTGGGCCTGAGATGCTGGAGCTTCGAGCCTGGACCCTGGATACTGGAGCCTGGTTACTGGACCCCGAGGCCAGACGCTGGAAAATGGTTGGTGAAGTAAGTCTTGAAAAAGCTTTTGGAAGAGTTTGTGAGAAGAAAATAAAGGTTGAACTCTGGAGTAATGTGGCGCTCGTGCAGCTCATCTCTGGGCGTGTGGGCGTGGGCGTGGGTGTGGGCGGTGGTGGGTCTCACGGATGCTGGGAACAAAAATCCTTCCAGAGCCCACAGAAACTCTGGTGCTAGGTCTGGTGCTCAGTTTGATCCGTCTGCTCAATATGATGCTCAGTCTGGTGCTCTCTCGTGGGATGGCTGGCTTAAATCTGTCCAGTCGAGAAAATTTCACTCGTAACTTTGTCTAAAATCTGTCAGTGAGGGATACGTCTTTCCACTCTTGCTCGAGGAGGTGAAAAAAAAAATCTATCCTTCTCTGGAAGCTGGAACTTGTACATAATCTATTCTACCCTGACAGTGGAGGTGGTGAATAATCTATCCTCCGCCGAGAACAGGAGCGTCTGCATAACCCATCAGTCCCTGGAAGCTGGAACCCTTGCATAATCTATCTTCCCTGAGGGCTGAAATTATCACTGTCACTGTAATTGACAATTTGACGACATAAATTTATCACATAATTGAACAGGGTGGGTTAATTGCCAATCACTGGCATTTTCTCATAGTTTTACCTATTCATGGGCCGCGTCGATCAGGATTATGCATCTTGACCAATCAGATTTTGTTTATTGCTACATGAAGGATAAAATTCTCGTATGAGTTACTTAACGCAAGTGGTAGTGAAGGATCGATCCTCCGTCTGGTAATAACAGCAGTGTGTCATCTCGGGGATTGATCGTCTTGCGACCTCAGGTCTTACTGGCCGGTTGGTTGATGGGGTTTAAAGCCTATCGACTAAGCTAGGATTATAAAGGCTGCATGTAACCTTTTCACCACCAGACAAGAATACTTCAGTTCCTAAAATAGATATTAAATTAAGCTCTCAGCATACATAAGCTGAGAGAAATACAACTTTCAGTGTATATATCCCGGGTCTCACTGGTCTAGTTCTAGTATTGTCAGTTTCTCGTATAATAAAATTGAGAATAGAGCTAAAGAATAAGTAATGAATGTAGTAATTTCTCCTTTTTGTTGACATATTCTCAATTCAACATTGGTCAGTATTATTCCTTTGATGTTTGTGTCCTGCACCGAGTAAGTTACTCTTAATCAATGTTCATCATACGACAACTCAAGCAGATAACGTAGTTTCCGGCATATAAGACGCGCTTTTCACCCCCAAAAAAAGTCTTGGAAAATCAGCCTGCGTCTTATATGGTCAGTTGTTTACTAGCTTTACGTTACAGCTGTTTGGAAAAATTGGCTTGCATGTCTTATATTCTCGTGCGTCTTATGTACCGGAAAATGGGATAATAAGCAGTTATGGGGCGCCACAACTGTACTGTGAGTGGCTGCCAGTTGTATACAACAGACTGTACTGTGAGTGGCTGCCAGTTGTACACACCAGACTGTACTGTGAGTGGCTTCCAGTTGTACACACCAGACTGTACTGTGAGTGGCTGCCAGTTGTACACACCAGACTGTACTGTGAGTGGCTGCCAGTTGTACACACCAGACTGTACTGTGAGTGGCTGCCAATTGTACACACCAGACTGTACTGTGAGTGGCTGCCAGTTGTACACACCAGACTGTACTGTGAGTGGCTGCCAGTTGTATACACCAGACTGTACTGTGAGTGGCTGCCAGTTGTACACACCAGACTGTACTGTGAGTGGCTTCCAGTTGTACACACCAGAGGGAAGTGTCCTCCAGCCCACCTGACATTTTACACATCCTCCCCGACTTCCGACCAATGCGACTTCCGTCCAATGCGACTTCCGACCAATGCGACTTCCGACCAATGCGACTTCCGACCAATGCGACTTCCGTCCAATGCGACTTCCGACCAATGCGACTTCCGACCAATGCGACTTCCGTCCAATGCGACTTACGTCCATCCGCTCATACCACCCAAGAATATACACTATAAATTAGAAAAATAAAAATTATGTGTACGTAAATATAGAAATTGCCCTTGGTCGTACGTCCGCAGCGCTAGCGGGGGATGTACACTAGGGTTAGGCTAGGTTATCCTGGGTTACACTAGGTTATCCTGGGTTACACTAGGTTATCCTGGGTTACACTAGGTTATCCTGGGTTACACTAGGTTATCCTGGGTTACACTAGGATATCCTGGGTTACACTAGGATATCCTGGGTTACACTAGGATATCCTGGGTTACACTAGGTTATCCTGGGTTACACTGGGATATCCTGGGTTACACTAAGTTATCCTGGGTTACACTAGGTTATCCTGGGTTACACTAGGTTATCCTGGGATGCACTGGGTTATCCCGGGTTTCACTGGGTTATCCTGGGTTACACTGGGTTATCCTGGGTTACATCTCATCCCAGAATCCCATGCATATGCAGACGACTGCACTCTGACATTCATTTATCCAGCTGCCCTAAGCTACATCAATCACCAGCTAAGAGTTATATCAGAAAACACAAATGATGATGGTCTCTAGGCACCATGATGGTAATGCCGGTGCAGTAGTAAGTATGAATGGGTGAGTGTTGGTATCTGGGGAAGAAGTTGATATCCTTGGGTTGAAATTTGACTCCAAATTGACCATGAAGAACCACGTAGTAAATCTTGCAAACAAGGCAGCCAGGAAGCTTACAGCACTTCGCCGTATCTCGCATCTGCTTGACAGTAGGGGTTGCAAGATTCTGTATGAGGTACAAGTACGCTCACACCTTGAGTATGCTCCACTTTCTTGGTTTGCCACCCGCCCCCCTCTCATCTGCGACTGCTTGACAAATTAGATAACAGAGCAAGACGTCTCATCTCTCGCCTGGACCCATCCTGGATAGATCTCTCAAATCAGCAGAGCCTTCAACACAGGAAGCATGTGGGTGGCCTTACTGTCATGTACAAGGCCAACATTGTCAAAGTACCACACTTGGCCCCACTTCGAGGACAGCGAGAAGCAAGCTTCTATACCACAAGACGGGCAGAAAGCAGCAACTTCACTCTGGCTGTACACTTCTCCAGAACATCACTTCATCTGAGATCATTTATCCCCAGGATGACTCGAGTCTGGAACACATTCGTACAGCATTATGATGTCAACGAGATAAAGTCAGTTGATCAAATGAAAATGCTGGCCCACAGATGGCTCCAACTTCATCCTGTTCCCTACGTGTATGTTTCATAACAATAAAAATGTTTTCAAATGAGCTGATGTAGGTAACAGCTCTTAGCTTGTCAATAAAGTTAGGAATCCTTAACTTGTAAACAGCTTGTCAATAAATCTAAGGATCCTTACCTTGTTAAACCCTGTGTAAAAAAAAGGAGGTAAGGAGAGAGGGAGAGGTGGTAAAAAGGGAATAGATGACGAAATTATAGAGATGGAGAAGGTATGAAGAATGGATTGGGGATGAACAGACTAAGCGAAGCAGAGAGAGAGAGAAAGAGAGAAAGAGAGAGAGAGAGAGAGAGAGAGAGAGAGAGAGAGAGAGAGAGGACAGTAAGCAAACATAAAACACGCCCAGTATCTGTTAGACATAAGAGCTTGCTGCTTGCCAGCGACATGTTATGCTTCCCTCCCTCCCTCCCTCCAGGCTGCTCATATTTACACAAGTTTCTCCGTGATTTACCTCCTCCCAGCTTTCTTCTTTACTGCTAATGCGATTTTTACTGCCGTTGTGGATTAAGCGTAAGAGGTAGGGAATAACTGGATGTTTACCTGGGCTCTTTACTGTCAGCCAGTGTGTGTTACTGTGTCCCGTCTCTCCTGCCTGGGTGACTCTGTCTCTCTCTTCACACACTATATATATATATATATATATATATATATATATATATATATATATATATATATATATATATATATATATATATATATATATATGTGCAAAAAGATCACAGTAAACAGGTGATATCAAAATATGCAAAACAACCACTATGAAAATAGAAGAATTCCAATCGCTTTCGGATTACTCACATTATCAAGGAACTATGATAGTTCCTTGATAATGTGAGTAGTCACGAAAGCTTGAATTCTTCTATTTTTCATAGTGGTTGTTTTTATATATATATATATATATATATATATATATATATATATATATATATATATATATATATATATATATATATATATATTATAATATAGGATGGGGTCCACCTCTGGTGTACATTGTGGGACCCATTTCTTTCTGAAGCCATTTGAATATTCCACTTCCCCTACCACCCCATCTTTTGATTTTGCATAAACTTTATTTCAAGACAAAATACATTGACAAAATGCATTGACAAGAATACAATAGGGAGTAAAACAACATAGATAACAACTCAGAGCTACATGTCAAATACTTCGTTCAGCTCCCCGGCAGTGGGCCACGTGCCCAGAATGCTGCAGGCATTTCCCCTCTGGATTGCAAAACTGAGTCTCTGAAAGAGGAAGCTGGTCGCCCTGTGGTCCTTAGTTTCTATGATGAGTTCTTCACCCAGCTCTTTGAGAAACTTTAGAGCACACTTGCCCCATGCTCCAAGGGTCTCCGACCCTATTGGGATGAAGTTACAGCAAGGGAAAGGCCTTCATATTTGCGAGTCTTCTGGGTCTCCCTGTGGCTGACCGCTCCACCACCTTCCAGGGTAGCATGTGGCTCCATCAGGACGCTTTTGACTTCCATCAGACCTCTTCACTTGGGGTTCCCGTTGAGCTGGACAACGGGCTGTGGCGAGGCTTCTCTTTATGATGTCATATATATATATATATGCAAAAAGATCACAGTAAACAGGTGATATCAAAATATGCAAGACAACCACTATGAAAAAATAGAAGAATTCAGGCTGTGACTACTCACATTATCCTTGATAATGTGAGTAGTCACGAAAGCGCTGGAATTCTTCTATTTTTCATAGTGGTTGTCTTGCATATATATATATATATATATATATATATATATATATATATATATATATATATATATATATATATATATATATATATATATATATATATATATAATATATTTATGAATATATATATATATATATATATATATATATATATATATATATATATATATATATATATATATATATATATATATAACACCCGTCACTTTTACTGGAGTTAGAGACCGTCAGTTCCATTTTCAATTAGTATTATTTTCATCTTTTTCCTGCTCTCCTGAAATTTGCATTTCAAATACCCACTGCAAAATCGCGTTTAAAATTGTAGTTCATGTCGACATTTTTACAATTGCCTTTTTTTTCGGGTCGTGTCTTTTAACGTACTGCATAGTCTTTGCATATTTTGAGTTACTCAGCTTTACATATATATCAATTTTTACATAAATGTGTATATTTTGTTATGTATGCTATCTTTTTTCTATATATTTCTCTCGCCATTTTGTTTATTATTAACACTGGATATATACATCGAGAGGGGGATTTCTATCAGTGTATATATGCTGAGGGTTTAATCCCTATTTTAGGGATTAAATCCCTATTTTAGGGATTAAGGTATTCTTGTCTGGAGGCGAGAGGTGATGTGTAGCCTTAACGATCCTCGTGTAGTCGACAGGCTTGAAACCCCACTGACCTATTTTATCCACTCTATTATCTATGGTTTGTTGACTTCTTTTTTATGTTTACTTCATGTTTGCTTCATGTTTGTTTCATGTTTGCTTCATGTTTGTTTCATATTTGTTTCATCATGTTTGCTTCATGTTTGCTTCATGTTTGCTTCATGTTTATTTCATGTTTGTTTCATCATGTTTGCTTCATGTTTGCTTCATCATGTCTGGAGTTTTCTTCTGTGTCCCAGACGCAGCATACATTAAGAATACATTTATTTCTGTATATAAACACACACACACACACATAAACATATGTATACTGAGCCACATATACAATGTTCACTGAAACAGTTTGTTCCTCTAACCAGCGGTTACTATACGTGTTGGCTGGGTTGTTAGGTTTGAAGACTCTCGGTTGCATGAAGGTTGACTGATCAGGGTTGATATTGTAGTGTCTTCAAGACTGATAGACTGAACACATTGATTCTTGATTACCTCAAACTCCTCCTCTTTTTCCACCGTTCTTCTCTGTATTGCACTGAAGAAGCCACTGGCTGGAGAAGCGTTTCTTCAGTAAAGATTGCCAAATGTTGCACAAGTCTCATTCTTTAGGTTTGAATATGATCAATTGCACGAGTGTTATTAAGGGTGCATGTCACCTGTACATCACCAGT
>WNWK01008504.1:30000-84039 GCA_009830355.1 Cherax destructor | reverse complement strand
TTGTACGGGTTTCCCAAACCCACAGGCCTGCAACAGCATGGTTAGGGATATTCATCCATAAATGCTTGCACATCACTCCATTTGGCACAGATCTCCCTAATCCTTGAAGAAGGCACATTCTTCCATTTTGTTCCACCTCCACCTCCTCCTCTGAACCATTGTCCTGACCTCTGCTCTCTTGTTCCAGTTGCTGTTGAAGCTCTTGCAGATCTTCAGTGGTTAGCTCTTCCTTGTGCTCCTCCACCAACTGTTCCACATCCTCACCACTCACCTCTAACCCCAAAGACTTGCCCAATTCCACAATTTCTTCCAAAACAGGCTCAGGCTCAGGGTTCTGAGGCTCAGCCCCAAAACCTTCAAAATCCCTCTCTAGGACACAGTCTGGCCACAATTTTCTCCAGGCAGAGTTCAAAGTCCTGGTAGTCACTCCTCCCAAGCCTTACCTATAAGGTGTACACAATGCAGCATATGGAAATGTTTTTCCAAAATTCTCTTAGGGTTATGTTCATGTCTGTGGTCACATCAAAGCACTTTTGAAACATTGCTTTGGTATAGAGTTTTTAAAGTTGGAAATGACCTGCTGGTCCATGGGCTGGAGGAGAGGAGTGGTATTAGGGGGCAAGAACTTCACTTTGATGAATTTAAACTCCTCCACAATTTTCTCTACCAAGTTTGGAGGATGACAAGGAGCATTGTCCATTATCAGGAGGCACTTAAGTGGCAAATTATTGTCCAATAGATATTTCTTCACACTGGGGCCAAACACTTCATTGAACCAATCTAAGAAAATGTCCTTTGTGACCCAAGCCTTTTTGTTAGACTTCCACATCACACACAAGTTAGACTTGCTGACACCGCATCTGCCAAACACTCGGGATTTTCAAAAGATACACCAGTAAAGGCTTCACTTTGCAATCACCACTGGCATTGGCACAAAGCATCAAAGTTAGCCTGTCTTTCATAGGCTTATGTCCTGGCTGTGCCTTTTCCTCCTGAGTAATGTAGGTCCTGTTGGGCATTTTCTTCCAAAACAGGCCTGTTTCATCACAATTAAACACTTGTTGGGGAGGAATTGTTCAGCCTCTAGGTACTCCTGGAATTCAGGCACATATTTTTCAGCCGCACTTTTGTCACAACTGGCTCCCTCACCATGCCTCACAACACTATGTATGCCACTTCGATTCTTAAATTTGTAAAACCAGCCTCTGCTGGCTTTAAATTCGCTCACTTCACTCGTTGCAGGCATTTTCTTAAGGAGATCATCATGCAACTGCCTTGCTTTTCACATATTATTCCCTCCGAAACAGTATCTCCTGCTAACTGTTTCTCGTTGATCCACACCAACAACAACCTTTCCACATTTTCCAGCACTTGTGGTCTGTGTTTTGTGATCACAGATGCACCTTTGCAACAACAGCTTCCTTGATTTTACTTGAATATTTCTTATCCACAATGGTAGCGATGGTAGAATAGGGTTTACCATACAGCCTGGCCAGCTCACTGATACGCACTCCACTTTCATATTTTTCTATTATCTCCTTCTTCACTTCTATCGTACATATATTTCTGTTCCTCTTTGCCACAGGCTTAGCACTAGGATCTTTCCTTGGACCCATGGTAGCTTATTTAGCAGTTGCAAGCACTAAAAACAGTGGAATAATGACAATATACTGGTATGAATGCGTGGGTGTGGGTGGGTGGTCGCTCTCGCTTGTAAACAATAGCACTGACGCTCCCTGGAGTGCGCGCTCAGCTGGGCGCCAAGCGGACAGGTCCGGTACGAATGTCGGTAAACGAAGCAAACATCGTAAGTCACAATCAAATTTCTTACGTTATAAATATCGGTTATCGAAAATAACGTAAGATGATAACATCGTAAGTCGGGGTTCCACTGTATATATAATTTATATTTATGTATAAAGAAAAGGTGGAGGAAGGGAGTAAAAGAGGTTTTGTGTGCAAGGGGCCTGGATATGCAGAAGGCATGTTTGAGCGTGTTAGATAGGAGTGAATGGAGACAAATGGTTTTTGGGACCTGACGAGCTGTTGGAGTGTGAGCAGGGTAATATTTTGTGAAGGGATTCGGGGAAACTGGTTAGCCGGACTTGAGTCCTGGGGGTGGGGTGTACAATGCCTGCACTTTAACCCTTTGACTGTCGCGACCCTAAATCTTAAAGTGTCTCTTGTCACAAAATATTTGAAAAAAAAAAATTAATTTTTCTTATGGAATGACAGAATCTTTTCCCGATGGTAATGACACCAAAAGTACGAAATTTGATGGAAAACTTACGAAATTACGCTCTTGCGAAGTTAGTGATCTTGGCAATATTTACACATCGATAATTTCGCCCACTTTGAGCCCTATTTTCGGCCAATTATATTGTTCCAGTCGACCAAACTATTTCTATTTCTTTAGAACTCCATTTGTTCTATCGATTAAGACAAGAAACCGCCCATTTACCGATTTCAACTACCCAATAAAGTGGGTAGTTGAAATTGGCAATTTGGCCAATTTCACGCAAATTAAAAAAGATGACAATTTCAAAATAGGGTCCAGAATGAACAATGCACACATTCCTGGCACTAAAATAACATTTTCACTGTTTATCAGTCACGTCTCTAGGCCCCCCCTTATATTACTCTTGCTTTCTATTTTGAATTTTTATTCATATAAAAAATAGAAGATTTACTGTTATGCAGACTACTGCATTATTGTAATAATTGTATAAATAATGTCAACCCATTCGTGACCGCATATTAGAATGGCTAGTTGGACACTTATTGGACAATGGCTAGTTGGACACTTATTAGACATTAGTTTACTCTTGAACATCGGCAAAAATCGAACATTTCCGCTACTTTGAGCTCAATTTCAAGGTCCTTTTCTTCATGAAACCAATCAAAATCATCTCTATTTCTGTAATATGTCTTCCATTCTATCAAATGAGACCAAGAAAACGAGAATACAACCATAAATACTATACGAAAATACACCTCATTTTAATCCAAAATCACGGTCGGAGTTTTTTTTCTCATGCACTGCGTGCTGCAGAATTTTTTTTTATATACTGCGCACACTGACCACACACACCCATTCTCTTGCATGTGGGCCTACCAGCTTTCTCCTGCTTGATTTGAAGCTGCTAGAATTTTGGTGTATTAATACGTCAAAAACACTGGCTCGTAAGACGTATATATACAACAGAAACAGTCAAAGGGTTAAAGGAGGGGTTTGGGATATTGGCTGTTTGGAGGGACATCTAAACTGTCGTATCTGAGCACCTCTGCAAAGACATTGATTATGTATGAATGATGGTGAAAGTATTGAACGATGATGTATGCTTTTTCTTCTAGCCCCTTGTTCCCGGCATGTTAGTCGCCTCTTACGACATGCATGGTTTACGGAGGAAGAATTCAGATCCACTTTCCCATGGAGAATTATATTTATATATGTATATTTATATTCCACACCTTAGTGATTCCCTGTGCAGTTCACCTTTTAATCAGTTTAATGTTTAGAAGCATGTGTAGCTACATACATGATTACCTTCATAAGATTTACAGTGCTCATCATTTAAGTACAACAGGTGGAGAGGCACCCACCATAATTTAAGTGATACCCTACACTGTTGCATTTGTTGAAAGAAAAAGTGGATGGGCAACTCGAAGCAGGACATTTCTGTGGCTACTGGCTGCATCTCAAGTGCCTTCCGAGATTGTGTGGTGGATGATTTTGTATCCATGGTCTCCCTGCACCAAGTGGTCTTGAGGACCGAGTTTGTCAGACATTTTTGGTGATGAATTAATGGGCAGGAGTAAGTTGCCAACACAAAAGACAATTGTAGCGATCATTGGAGTGTGTGGTGTGAATATCATGCAGAAAGCTGTGTGTGAGCATCTAGTGAGGAGCTGGTTGTGTTGATTCGTTGAGCACAGTATTCATGACATGCCCACACCAAATGGGCATCCAGGAAAGCCTAGAAAATGTCCTCTAATGTTAACTATATTAACGTACCTAGAATTGTTCTCATTTGCCCAAATTTTTTACTTAGTAAAACGGGTCTGCTTACAACATCACAAAATCAGGTTCATTGGCTTTGTGATTGTGAAGTAGCCTTCTTCGATGACTGGCCGGGAAATTTCTCAGATGTGAACTATTGAGAATGTTGGGGCTAAGATTGAGAAGGAAATTTAGGGGCAGGATATCAGCCCACTCTCATGACTTTAGAATGCCATCTCCAAGTCACGGGGGATATTTATCCCATGAGCCCCTGAAGAGTGTTTGCTTATCACTTCTTAGACAGTTAAAGGACATTCTGAGGTGCAGGGAACAACCCATTTTGTAGTAGTTATTTTAGAGGAGGCTGACACACTAATGATGAGCACTGTACAGCATTGACGTTACCATGTTGAAAGGAATGCTTGACAGTGTCTTCTGTAAATAACATAGCATTGCAAGTTTCATCTCCATGTTTTTATGTGCCACATTCATTAATAATTTTTCTATTATACAACACCACATATTTTAGAAAAAATGAAGTAAACAATACCTCTGCCTAGATATGCAATTTGAATAAGCTTAAATGTGTTTAATAATAAAAATAATACATCTCAAGCAATTACTTAAAAATACTTTAGGTACTTGATATCCCTGCTTAATAAATTTAGGAATGTATGCATGCTAAAGTGTTAAAAAAATTTTTAGGTGATAAATCGGCATGTTTGAGCATGAGATTTGTAAATGATCAGTTTTATTATGTAAATGTATTGAAATTGTAATAATTTCTCTTGGTACTGTAGTCGTGTATCCTCAGTTTTTTCCTCCCTTCATGTCAAAATAATTTTATAGTTAATTTTTTACCCTTATTAATTTATTTTAAAGTAATGCAAATCTGTATTACATATATTTTCCTACAGGGAGAAAGAGTATAAACCTATAAACCACAGAATGAGTGGGGTTTAAACCCATGGCATAACAATTTTCAAATCTACCATATATAGTAGGGCCACAACTTAAAATATTAATTCATTCCTGAAAATTCATCGTAATTATTCTTAAAATAGAATAATGCATTATTGAGCCATAATATTTCTTATCTAATTTCAGCTAATTTTTTCCATCAAATTCCTTCCTAATATACATTCAGTATTGTTCCTTTATACTTAAAGAATTGTGTGTGTACATTTGCTCACACACATGTGGTTACAAGGGGTCGAGTCTTAGCTCAAGGCCCTGCATCTCAGCTTGCCAGATTGACACTCTCCTATCCTTGTGATCCCTATCATGCCTATTCTTAAAAGTATGTATGATGTCTGCCTCCACTACCTCTTCGTTAAGGTCATCCCACTTCTCAACCACCCTGAGACTGAAGAAACACTTCCTGACATCCCTGTGACTCATCTGTCTTTAGCTTCCAGCTGTGTACCTGTTTCAAACAGCATGTTTCTGACTGCCCTATCAATTCCAGTGAATATTTTGTATATCATGTAGTCCTTGGTCCTTCTGCTCTCCAGGGTCATTAGATTAAATTCCTTTTAGCTTTTCCTTTTAGCTCATACCCCTTAGCTTTGGAATTAGTTTTGTTGCAGAGAGGGAGGGAGGGTGTCAGGCGGGATATTTTTGGAAGGTGTCCAAGGGGTAACCCCTTTTCCCCAGTAATTTTCCTTCGCCCACCAGTCCAGGCCTAGGGACTCCCTCTTGCACTCCCAGGAACCCACCTTCTTGCCTAACCAGCCACCCCTGCCATACTAATCAAATAATAAATCTATAGTTCTTGATCAGTCTTTACCAAAAATTTTTTTTTTTTTTATTAACACATCGGCCGATTCCCACCAAGGCAGGGTGGCCCGAAAAAGAAAAACTTTCATCATCATTCACTCCATCACTGTCTTGCCAGAGGGGTGCTTTACACTACAGTTATAAAATTGCAACATTAACACCCCTCCTTCAGAGTGCAGACACTGTACTTCCCATCTCCAGGACTCAAGTCCGGCCTGCCGGTTTCCCTGAATCCCTTCATAAATGTTACTTTGCTCACACTCCAACAGCACGTTAAGTATTAAAAACCATTTGTCTCCATTCACTCCTATCAAATACGCACACGCATGCTTGCTGGAAATCCAAGCCCTTCGCACCCAAAACCCCTTTTACCCCCTCCCTCCAACCTTTCCTAGGGCGACCCCTACCCCGCCTTCCCTCCACTACAGATTTATACACTCTTGAGGTCATTCTATTTCGTTCCATTCTCTCTACATGTCCGAACCACCTCAACATCCCCTCCTCAGCCCTCTGGATAATAGTTTTGGTAACCCCACACCTCCTCCTAATTTCCAAACTCCGAATTCTCTGCATTATATACACACCACACATTGACCTCAGACATGACATCTCCACTACCTCCAGCCTTCTCCTCGTTGTGACATTCATCATCCATGCTTCACACCCATATAAGAGTGTTGGTATAACTATACTCTCATACATTCCCCTCTTTACTTCCATGGACAAAGTTCTTTGTCTCCACAGACTCCGAAGTGCACCACTCACCCTTTTCCCCTCATCAATTCTATGGTTCACCTCATCCTTCATAGAACCATCTGCTGACATGTCCACTCCCAAATATCTGAATACATTCACCACCTCCATACTTTCTCCCTCCAATCTGATATCCAATCTTTCGTCACCTAATCTTTTTGTTATCCTCATCATCTTACTCTTTCCTATATTCACTTTCAATTTTCTTCTTTTACATACCTTACCAAATTCATCCACCAACCTCTGCAACTTCTCTTCAGAATCTCCCAAAAGCACAGTGTCATCAGCAAAAAGCAACTGTGACAACTCCCACTTTGTATTTGATTCTTTGTCTTTTAACCCCACACCTCTTGCCAAGACCCTCGCATTCACTTCTCTTACAACCCCATCTATAAATATATTGAACAACCACGGTGACATCACACATCCTTGTCTAAGGCCTACTTTTACCGAGAAATAATCTCCCTCTCTCCTACACACTCTAACCTGAGCCTCACTATCCTCATAAAAGCTCTTCACTGCTTTCAGTAACCTACCTCCTATTCCATACACCTGCAACATCTGCCACATTGCCCCCCTATCCACCCTATCATACGCCTTTTCCAGATCCATAAATGCCACAAAAACCTCTTTACCCTTATCCAAATACTGTTCACCTATATGTTTTAGTGCAAACACTTGGTCTACACCCCCTACCTTTCCTAAAGCCACTTTGTTCATCTGCTATTCTGCTCTCCGTCTTACTCTTAATTCTTTCAATAATAACTCTACCATACACTTTACCTGGTATACTCAATAGACTTATTCCCCTATAATTTTTGCACTCTCTTTTGTCCCCTTTGCCTTTATACAAAGGAACAATACACACTCTCTGCCAGTCCCTAGGTACCTTACCCTCTTCCATACATGTATTAAATAATAGCACCAACCACTCCAAAACTATATCTCCGCCTGCTTTTAACATTTCTACCTTTATCCCATCAATCCCGGCTGCCTTACCCCCTTTCATTCTACCCACTGCCTCACGAACTTTCCCCACACTCACAACTGGCTCTTCCACACTCCTACAAGATGTTATTCCTCCTTGTCCTATACACGAAATCACAGCTTCCCTGTCTTCATCAACATTTAACAACTCCTCAAAATATTCCCTCCATGTTCCCGATACCTCTAACTCTCCATTTAATAACTCTCCTCTCCTATTTTTAACTGTCAAATCCATTTGTTCCCTAGGCTTCCTCAACTTATTAATCTCACTCCAAAACTTTTTCTTATTTTCAACAAAATTTGTTGATAACATCTCACCCACTCTCTCATTTGCTCTCTTTTTACATTGCTTGATCACTCTCTTAACCTCTCTTTTTTTTCTTCCCTCCTTGCATCACTTCTACTTTGTAAAAACCTCTCATATGCTAACTTTTTCTCCCTTACTACTCTCTCTACATCATCATTCCACCAATCGCTCTTCTTCCCTCCCGCACCCACTTTCCTGTAACCACAAACTTCTGCTGAACACTAACACTACATTCTTTAACCTACTCCATACATCTTCGGCCCTATTGCCTACACTCTCACTAGCCCATCTACCAAAAATATGCACTCTTTAAACATGCAAAAGATGAATATTCACAAAGTATGAATGAATTTAGTAAAAAAAATTGAAAAAAATAAATATTAAATACTATATATGTATGAGAGCATAGTTATACCAACACTCATATGGGTGTGAAGCATGGGTGATGAATGTTGCAACGAGGAGAAGGCTGGAGGCAGTGGAGATGTCATGTCTGAGGGCATTGTGTGGTGTGAATATAATGCAGAGAATTCATAGTTTGGAAATTAGGATGAGATGTGGGATTACCAAAACTATTATCCAGAGGGCTGAGGAGGGGTTGTTGAGGTGGTTCGGACATGTAGAGAGAATGGAACGAAACAGAATGACTTCGAGAGTGTATAAATTTGTAGTGGAGGGAAGGCGGGGTAGGGGTCGGCCTAAGAAAGGATGGAGGGAGGGGGTAAAGGAGGTTTTGTGAGCGAGGGGCTTGGACTTCCAGCAAGCATGCGTGAGCGTATTTGATAGGAGTGAATGGAGACAAATGTGTTTTAATACTTGACGTGCTGTTGGAGTGTGAGCAAAGTAACATTTATCAAGGGATTCAGGGAAACCGGCAGGCCGGACTTGAGTCCTGGAGATGGGAAGTACAGTGTCTGCACTCTGAAGGAGGGGTGTTAATGTTGCAGTTTTTTAACTGTAGTGTAAACCACCCCTCTGGCAAGACAGTGATGGAGTGAATGATGATGAAAGTTTTTCTTTTTCGGGCCACCCTGCCTTGGTGGGAATCGACTGATGTGTTAATAAATAAATAAATATATGTTTCTTGACCAGTCTTTACCAAACAAAAGTGAGCTCTATATACGTATATGATTATTATTATTGTTGTTATTGGAGTTAGGTGCTAAACCCAAAAGGGGTCATACAGTGGTGCAGGGAAGGGATGTGCAAAAGTAGGAATGCATAAAGGATAGGAGTGAGGGGGCAGGGATGTGCAAGGGTATGGGGGTTAGCTAAGGTAGGGTATAGTGCAATAAAAAAAATTTAAGCAAAGTTGGTGCAATAGGTTACGTTCTGTAAAAAAAAAAAATAGTGTCTGCATCAAAGGTAGCAGCACTATTGAGGCATCAGTATCAAGTATAATATTTACATTATTTTTTCTAACTTTATTAGCACCTCACTGGTGAAACTTGTGACAATCTTGTTAATTTCTATGACCTGTTAGACACAAACTAATGGAAGGATTCAGAGAAACAGGTTAGCTGGACTTAGAGTACTGGAGGTGGGAAGAGCAGTGCCACAGATATTGCAGTTGGAGGTTAACCTGTGATTTCGTACCACAGCAATACCTTCTACATAATTATTTTCTTGGGTGCCATATTTACCCAAATTCTATTCTATTACAAAACTCTTACATTTATGATTTCAGTCAAATTTCTAAAACTTATTTTTATATTACCATTTTAAATGTTGATGTAAACTAATTATTGTTTAAACATAATCTGATTTTTTTTAAATACTTACAGAGTTATGAAGAGCTATTTAACCATCACTAACCTGGGGTTGACTGGTATGGTGCAGCAGCAGCAGCAGTGTTCACTACAGCAGAGCCATGAGCACTCTTCTTACCCCCCTCCCCTCCCTTCTTAATCCTAGAAAACACAATTGGTGGGGTAAAAGTTATTTTAAACAATTGGGGGGAAAAAATGACTGAAAAATATAGTGAGAAAATTCTTCCAGAAATTTCAGGACAGCCGTTTACAGTGCTGCCGAATGTTTGTGCTTCTCTTGTGTTATCATACCAGAATTGTGAATCAGCCTTTAGTTCAAGTGAATCTGAAAATATTGGGATAAGTGTTGGCCACAAGCTTAGAATTTTTCCCTTTGTATATAGTGTACAGAAGTTTCTACTGTCCTTGGTCCATAGTGACTGTGTATAGTGAGTTCCTTTTTTTTTTTTTCCTTTTTTTTCTCTTACTCAGTGCTTACCTTGAAACTGCAACATAGGGACACCTCCAGTGAACAGTGTATAAACTATAAAAACTATTATATTTATGGGGAAGCGCAAAACCCATAGGGGGTCATACAGCGCCTGGGGGAGCAAGGAATGGAAGGCAATTAGGTTTGATCCAAGGAAATAGAAGGTAGCTTCAATTCCCTGGATCGAGAGGCCTTCACTGGCATCAAGGTTTCTCCCTTGAACTGTAGTTATCATAGATTTGGTAAATCAAAAATTGCAGAAGTGAGGGCACAAGATTAAAATAGTTTCACAGGGTAGTGAACATTATTGAATAAGAGTTATAATTGGACATCTTAGGAATTTCTGATTAACCAAATCTCAGGTAAACGCAATATTGGTGAAGGGTAAAGTACAGCATTGATGTTTGTTCTACTCTGGGCTATCAAGCATGTTACTGCATAACTGCCATAGTTAAGTAATTGTTATACAATATGTTCTCCTTTTATGTTAAAAGGTATGCACTTATTTGAATACACTTCATATTTTTTTCCATCTTAGACAACAGATTCCAATAGCTGAATAATACTATTGAGCTGACAAAGGAAGCTTTGAAGTAGCAAACAGTTAGAAATGAATCATTATATAGCAAATAAATTCTGACAGTTATAACAATTAGCTGGTAGAAATTATGATACATCAGACACACCTTTTCCCATTAACTAAATTCTGCATTACATTACAGATTGATAAAGGCAGGAACCTGAGTGTTATGTGAGTGGAGGTCAGTTAGAATATCAAAGGTGAATTATTTCAGAGATGTCTCTGAATCCAAGCTTATGTCTGATGTATTGTTCCATTTTTTGTTAAATACTGAAAAATAAAAAAATCACATTAGTTAAAATATGCAGAATGTGAAAGTTAACAGGATTGCACGTCTGTCTCAGAAAGGAATACTAAATGGCAAAAGTATAGCTCGTATGGGATTTTCTTTTCGTAATACAAAACGAAAGCAAAAGCGATCGTTTCTGTATCTTGTAATTGATGTTCCTTTCTATGAGTTTAGTACTGCATGAAGCAAATTATCCTCTTTTAGAAAGAGAAACCAGGTGGTAAAGTTAGTGTTGTACTCTGTACAGTGAAAAGGATTGTATCTTCCAAATATGTAGTTTCCATGTGGGACTGCAAAATTTTATATTTGCTTATGTTAGTCACCACTACAGAGTAGGAATTTTAGAGTCTAATATGTTTAAAAATTTAATGAGAGTCTTGTCACTTGGAAAGATAAAGTAATTTCACTTATTTTCTGAATCATCATAACTACAGTATATTGAAGTTCTGAATAAAGTAACAGTTTTCTCCTTAAATTGAAAAACAAGAAAATATTATGACTATATAATAAAACTTAGAAGCTATATAGCCATGACTTAAAAGGTTTCTGGTTTGGGAAAAACTTACCCTTGTTGCTCTATTCAGAATAAAGATATAGAAATATTTTAAGTGAAGCCTAAATATGGCACATTTATCACTATGTACATATTCATATTTAAATTTCTCAAGATAGTAGAGAATGAAGGCAAATGGTGTGAGTAACTTTTACTTAAAAGACTTCACTTAGCAACACCTTACAAGCAGTGATGGGTTTTAACTGAAGACATACCAGATGTCAAAGATTTAATAGATTAATCAGAGTTCATATCTTTAATCCTGGTGAAAGTCTAAAATATCTTTTAAAACTGCTTTAATTTTTAACTCAGGTTGCAAGCTTCCAGTAGTTACTCTGAATAAGGATTATATGCTAAGAATACTTTTCAATACCAATTTCTCTTAATGTTTTCCTTATGAAGTATACTGCTTATAAATGGCATTTAACTGATGCTCAGTCATAAATTGGTAATATAACTTTGAATATCAATCTGAAATTGTAGTTAGTATTGATGAAAGTGTTAAGAAATCAAAGTTCACTTTCCCTCTTTGTACCCTCATCTTCAACTCACTCTCAATTAGCTCTTGTATGTTTGATAAAGTTAGACGAAACTTACCTCAAAAATATTGCTGCAGTAGAAATAAATGCTCAGTTCCTCATGCTAATGTCTGTGTGCAGTGATTTTGGTAGGCTGAGTGCTATCCTATTGTGTGTTTGTACAAATGAAACCACTTGTTTAGGGGATATTAAAGAATTTTTGGATGTACATATTGATGCCCTCCAGAAATATTTTGCATGTTTCTGTAGTTACCTATGTAAGGACAAGAAAATGCATTTGTTTATTTTTATTAGAAGTAGAAACTCAAATTAATCTATGAAATGTCTATCACTATAGTTACTATATGCTTTCCTGCAACTCTTCTAGTCAATGCATGTACAGTACATCAGGAACATTAATTTTTCAGGTTTTACTAGGATCAAATGTCTATTATATTGCATTTTTCTAAATATTTTGGGGTAGGGTGGGGGAACATTCTACACATTAGTGAAGGTACAGTAGTGTAGCCATGGTAGTGCTTTGGATTACTTTCATTCCATGATAATAAAAATCGAGTAACAAACTTGGAAATTTAGATTTATATTTTTAATATTCTCAGGATTAAATTTTGTAATATAATAAATTAATAGTTTAGTAATGCCAAGTTTTTTGTATACTAGTTCTTATAAACAACTCAAAGGATTATCACCTATTTATCTATAAACCACCAGTTTTGGACTTGCCTACATTTTTCACTCAATCTGGCCTTCCATTCTCAGATTTCCATTTTCTATGTTAAATAAGGACTGTCCCATTGGTCTGGAGCTCATTTGTGTATCAGATGCTATTTAGTGATAAAAATAGAAAACAGAAGTAGTTTTGTTTATAGAGGTACATGTTTTGTTCACATTTAGTGAACTTTCTCAAGTGAATCTAAGAAATCAAAGACATGCTCATATCTATCTATATATATATATATATATATATATATATATATATATATATATATATATATATATATATATATATATATATATATATATATATATATATATATACTATATATATATATATATATCATAGGGAAGTTAGGAGGGGTGGTGCATTAAAGCCATTTAGTTGCTCTATCCTACTTGTATTCCAGTAGGAACACTGTAAACACACTGGTACTAGGCTTAGATCAGGCAACAGTCTGTAGACGTTCCATTCGTTCCTTTAGAACAGATGGAGGTGATAAACATACCCAGTGTTTAGTACACGTACCTTTTTTTTTTAGAGATTGTATAAAGATTTCCTCAGGATATAATGAAGCATTCAAAACTAGATAATGAAATTTAAGGTTGAAACAAAAACCTTATGACAAACTGTGAGGAGAGTTCCTTAACCAAGGAATCTGAAGGCAAACCTGATTACTTCCTATTCTCCAGGTGTTGTATGAGAGATCATGAAGGTCTGTTACTTCCCCATTATAACAAAATTTATGAAGCACTAAAACCTTGGGTATTATGCAGCTTTCACAGAAAAGGATGCCAATAATATATTGTTGCCAAATATACCACTTTGGTACTATGCATTCCAACTGTTGCTACCAGAATTAACACATTACAGAGAACAGTATTGGTAGAAAAATAAATTAGTCTAGGTCCAAACCATATTCAGAATTCAGTCCAAGCCATACAGTTGAGAAAACAGCATTAGCAGGAGTGTTGTGAAAGAAAAGGTAGTAGCATCATTAGATGTGATAATGACGAGTTCATATCTCAAAGTTCAGGATATATCCAGTCACAAGCAGGAGGCTATAAATCATAGATGTCAGAAACAGCAGTACACAGTCATTAACCCAGTCCAAACTAATCATAATCCATAATAAACTACAGCAAATTGTGACAAATGGAGAAATTTTCCCATTAGGCCAAGAAAGGGACTTGCAAAGTTCCCAAAACTTGCCACCACTAAATAGTGACAGTATATTTTATCAGTTATTAAATTTACACTTTGCTATGCAGTGTTACATTAAAAAAAAGGCACCAAGATTATTAGGTTGTTCTGTTACAGCATACCAACCTACAAGAAATTAGATTATATTGAGAAACTTGTGACAGTTGCATTGTCAATACTCTAATATTTGGCAAGCCCAAATGGAGCTCATTATTATTCATGGGGGAGTGCTAAACCTTTAAGGGTCATACAGTGCCTGGGGAATGGAAGCCATTCAGGCTTAATTCAAGGAACTGGAGCAGAGGTTCAATTATATTAGAGCTCATGTTACATACATAGATTATAGGTGCTGTATAGACAAATCTTTACATGTATGACCTGTTCATGTGTTTAAATTACTTGTCCAATGCATAAAAAAAAGCAAGGTCATTTTTCCTTCATTAGAGCAAATGTGTCTGCAACATTTTGCAAGGTTAGAACTTTGTTGCCAAAGACCACAATCCTGCACAAAGGTTGTTTTCTCTCATACTGTGTAACAGGATAGATTTTACAAGTGGTAGTAGGTCTGTCGAGACAAGCTGGACAGCTTTAGTAAAGCAACAGGTAAAATAAATCATTCCACTATTGTTATAGTAGCTACAGGAGCAATGCACTGTTCAGGGGAGAGAGAGATACCTGATAATAAATTTATACTAGATACCACACACTAGTTACAGCATACTACATAAGTATAAGAGTGTAGAGCAAAATTAGAGAACAGTGTGTTAGTATTCAGGGCCCAAGACAGTTCAGCCTATTACCAACAAATCCCAGAAATATAACCAGAACAAGGTACAAATTTTCAAAATGGAACTTTATCATTTTCTTGTCAGTGTCAGAATATCAAGAATGTGATTGCTGTATTGGCCTGTAGGCCACTAACAGCCACAGCCTGGTAGATCAAGCAATCAACAAATGTGGCCTTAGGCCGTGCTGTGAGGGTAGAACTATTGTAACCAGTTATCGGTATGTAACATTCACAGAGATTTAGTCAAAAATAAACTGACAGTTTTTAATCTGCCACTACATTTCCCATAAAGATAACTTCTTCCACTAGAGATGCTGAACTCTTTAATAATTGTCTATTGATTAGAAAAATTCAAAATTGGGGTTGAATAAATTAACTTCAATGGCACTGAAACAATTCTCTCAGCTAATGTTCTTCTACAGTTCATAAAAATGATTCAAGTGATCAAGACTAAAGAAGAGTTCATAAAAGAATTATGCTCCCTGGAGTTACAATTTAATTTGCTCATCTGTGGTTAAATATACATTTTTATAATTTTATGTAACTAACCCTAACCTGAAGTAATGTATTTTCTAATTACAGAGAACATTCAGAAATTTATGTGAATTGTATAAGCAAACTGTGCAAAAAATGAGAAGTTGAAATAGAGGTAATTAAAAATTAGCTTTTTATAAGAGTTCAGATATGGAGTTTCTTTCAGTCAGCTAAAGACGGAAAAAAACAAGATTTGTTTCTAAGCACACTATTTAAGAAAATGAACTTAAAAAATACTTAAGAGGTATTTCCAGTTTACCTATGTTTTTCTCTATTCACCAAGATCATTTTCACTTCATTAAGGCCTTTTTGATGCTAAAATGATCTGATTTTACATTTTCAAGTGTACATTCTGAATCAGCATAGAAAATAGTACACCTGGTGTGATTTTAATGAATTTTAAAAATCTGGCCGAAAATGGGGCAAATTTTTTTCTCGCGCAGTGGAAAACAGTCATGATGACATTGTTGGATCCCCATAAACATGAAAAAAATCGGTATATACACCTTTCATAGATGGTTATGGGGGTTGTATAAATTAAATGTGACGTAAAAGGCGCCTTGGACAGGGAAGAAACACACAAGAGAAAACAGCCTTGTATCATGCTAAAACTGTTTTTTTTTCAGTTATATTTCATATTTTTAGGTATTTTTAATGATTTCTAGTTATTTTCCATAATGAATAGTCTCAATGAAAATATTAGCTTCCTCCATTAGGAATTACGTGGAAATTAAGGCCTCGTATGATGCTAAAATGATCTCATTTTACATTTTCAAGTGTCCTGAATCAGCATATAGTACGCCTGGTGTGATTTTAATAAATTTTGAAAATCCAACCGAAAATAGTGAAAAATGATGAACTATAGTTCAGGGATGACAGGTTCGCCCTATGAGGTGTTTTTTATTTTTCATCTGATTTTGTTTCTTTTTGGTGTACTTTCAGAAGTACTGTATATGAAATAATAACTGACAAAGTCTCAATAAGATCAGCCAACAAACAAATGAGAAAAAAAATATTTACTAGTTTGGCACTTGGCAGTAAATGGCCGCATAGTGGCACTGCAAGTAACTCTGTGGACACTCGCAGCTGATAGAACAAGCCTAACCTGAATATGTGGTGAAATTAAATAATGTAATATACAGTGGACCCTCAGTTATCGGCCATAATCCGTTCCAGAATGTCGGCTTAAATCCGAAAAGGCCGAAAACCAAAATATAATATTTCCCATAAGAATTAATGTAAATACAATTAATCCGTTCCAGACACCCAAAAATATTAACAAAAAATACATTTTTTAAAGATTAACTATACAGTGGACCCCCGGATTATGTAGTCGTCGGATTTCGTAAAATTCGGAATAAGTAACATTTTTTCGTAAAAATATTGGTTCGGTATAAATAGATCCGCTAGGAATTAGTAATTCGTCCTGGACACGTATGCATGGCCCGGACGGCCCAACACTCCATCTAGAGTCAGTGTGCCATTGTTTACTAGCGAGTGACGGTCACCCAGGCATTCATACCATACATTTTGTCATTATTCCAGTATTTTTAGTGCTTGCAACTGCTAAATAAGCCACCATGGGCCCAAAGAAAGCTCCTAGTGCCAGCCCTTTGGTAAAGGGCTGAGAGGGGAGAATGTGTCTTCTTAAGTGATTCAGTGATTCTACGATATGTTATGATACTAAAGCAGCAGGAGTTGATAAAGGCTATAGTGCCAGCCAGCGCTAAAGTGTAGCACTAACAGTGTAGCAAGTAGTTAAGCCATTAATCGATAGAAAAATGACGACACGAAACTTAACTCTTCCATTGTTGTTTGAGGTATAGGGCGACTAACAATACTGCCGTCTGCTGCTGCTGCCCACTACCACCACTATATGTACGGCTTATGGTCAGTGGCCCTTATACACCCAACAACAAACAGCACAACACCAGTCCTCACATTCGTAATGACATATTTTATTCATTCTAGAGTATATGTTGTTTCTATGTTATTAATATTGTTTATTATGTCATATTAGATGAATTGTGACAGATAAATAAGCCGTAGAGTTGATATTAGTGTCATAATGAAGGACTATCTTGTCCTGTCCCCAAACACACACCCCTATCGCCTGAACAATTCCAAACATACGCCAGAAACAAAACTATCTGGAACACTTTTTTGAGCAACAGGGGTCCAGTGACTCTCAAGCTGGTCCTAGTGCCATTAAAAAACAAAGAAGGGAAGTAACCCCAGAAAAGAACTTGGTACCTGAAGTCTTAATGGAAGGAGATTCCCCTTCCAAACACTAGCAACTCCTCCTTCCTCTCCCCTCCTTCTGTCATCCACACATCAACAATTCTTCAATAAAGGTAAGTGTCAAATTATTACTGTTTTATACTTCATGTCTCATTGTTTTCTGTGTAATTTAATGTAAAAACAAAATTTATTTTAATACTTTTGGGTGTCTGAAATGGATTAATTGAATTAACATTATTTCTTATGGGGAAAATAGATTCAGAATTACATAGTAATATTCGGTATTAGTAGCGCCCTCTGGAACGGATTAATTACTAAAACCGGGGGTCCACTGTAGATTTACATACACAAGACAATGAGAACTAAATAAAATGACTAATGAAATGGATAATGAACATTTAACATCAATTTTACCTTTATTGAAGACTCTTGTTGACACTAATATCAACTCTACGGCTTATTTATCTATGTATCACAATTCATCTAATATGATATAATAAACAATATTAATAAAATAGAAACATGATATATACTACTCTAGAATGAATAAAATGTCATTACGTATGTGACTAGTGGTGGTGGTGGTGGTTGTTGTTGTTGTTGGGTTTATCAGGGCCACTGACAGCATAAGCAGTATAGTGGTGGTGGTGGCGGCAGCGGCCACCACCACTAGTCACACTGAAACAATGTACGAAATTTATAAATAAGAAATACTGTATAAAAACATAATTGAGAATGTAAAGAAATAGTGGTTATTGTGGAGAATGTAAAGAAATAAAGTTGTTATTGAGATGCTGGCAGAGGTTTAGGGTGGTGGAAGATATGCAGGGCAGCATTTGTTGTCAGTGGCCCTATATATACCTCCAACAACATTGGAGGAGTTAGTTTTGCGTCATCCTTTTTCTATCACTTAACTTACTTGCTACACTTTATCGCTGGCTGGCGCTATAGCCTTTATCGACTCCTGCTCCTTTAGTATCGTACATATTGTAGAATCACTGAAGAAGGCACATTCTCCCCTCTCTCTCAGCCCTTTACCAAAGGGCTGGCACAAGTAGCTTTCTTCGGGCCCATGGTGGCTTATTTCGCAATCGCACTCAATAAACAACCACAAAAAATAATGGATTATAACGAAATGTTTGGATGAATGCGCGGAGTGTTGCTCACTCACCGAGAGACATAGCCAGACTGATTCACACACGTGGCGGGCGGACACGTCCATTACAGCCGATTTCCGAGTTACCGGCTGAAATCCAGGATACAATTTCGGCCAAAAAAAGCGACTGAAATCGGATTTGGCCAATATCCGAGGGTCCACTGTACTTTGTCTTCATGCCAAAAAAAAAAAAAAAAAAAAAATTTGGTACACTTTTGACTTTCACCAAAATATTTGCATTTTTACCCCCACCCCCCAAAAAAAATATTTGACATATTCCAAAAATAATTACACCAGAAATTCATACACACACTGTTTTATGTTCCCTGTGAAAATCATTTCAATCTAATCATTAACAATGTGGCTGTTTTAAGCAATAGGCCAAAATCTCACTTTCAAGATTATGGGGAAAACGCACACCTTATTACGTAAAAAAATTCACAAAAATCGTGCTACTTTGGGCTTTTCCTATGCAATATAAGTGATTTCTTATTGTTTTCCCTGTATATTACACAGTTTTCTTTAGTAAGAGATCAAGGGTAAGAGAGAAAACCTTCCTTATAGTCAGGTACACTCGAGTAAATCATTGATCGCGGCTGGCCACCACCCTCCGGTATAATATGCCAAATATTATTATTGTGGCCATATTTATTATGCTTTTATCTTGTGTCTGCTATCATTATTGAATAAATGGTATAAGCAGATAAAGTTTACAAGTGGAACCTCGGTTTTCGTCTTTAATTCGTTCCAGTCTGACGAAAACTGAAGCAATATTTCCCATAAGAAATACAGTGGTACCTCGAGTTACGATGGTCCCCAAAATCTCCCTTTTATGTAAGTTTATTTTTTTAAATGCTTTTGTAAGTATATTTTTGGGGGTGTAAAAGGACTAGTCTATTTTACATTATTCCTTATGGGGATAAATTCGTTTGGTAATGGCACTTGAACAGCATTCTCGAACGAAAAAATATCGTAACTCGAGGTACCACTGTATGTAATGTAAATCCAATTAATCCGTTCCAGACATCCAAAAGTATTAACAAAAAATACATTTTATAGAGAATAACTATAGTTTTACATACAGAAAACAATGAGAAATAAATATAAAGGACTAATGAAATGGATAAATAAACATTTAACATAACTTTTACCTTTATTGAAGACTCTTGTTGGCATATGGAAGACGGCGAGGAGGGGAGAGGGAGGAGAGATTGTTGTTTGGAAGGGGAATCCCCTTCCATAAGGACTTCAGGTATGAAGTCCCTATCCGAGGTTACTTCCCTTCTTTGTCTTTTACTGGCACTAGGACCAGCTTGAGAGTCACTGGACCCCTGTTGCACAAAAAGATCTGTCCAGAGAGGTCTGTTTCTGGCATTTCTTTGAGATTTGCCTAAAATGGGACAAGGCATTGTCATTGAACATGTTACAGACACAGCTTGCAACAGCTTTATTAGGGTGATATTTCTCCATAAAACTTTGCAACTCACTCCACTTGGCAAACATGTCCTTAATCACTGAAGAAGGCACATTCTTCCCCCTCTCTTCCTCCTCCTCTGAAGCAATTTCCTGAGCTGTGATCTGTTGCTGTTCCAGTTGAAGGTGTTGCAGCTCTTCAGTGGTTAGCTCTTCCCTGTGGTCATCCACCAGTTCTTCCACATCCTGGCTACTCACATCCAACCCCATGGACTTCCCCAAAGCCATAATAGATTCCACAGTAGGAGTAGGGTTGTCAGGGTCAGCCTCAAACCCTTCAAAATCCTTCTCGGACACATTCTGGCCACAATTTCTTGCCTTCATCAAAGGGCTGGCACTCGGAACTTTCTTTGGCCCCATGGTGGCTTATTTAGCAGACGCACTTAATAAACAAGCACAAAAAAATGGATTATTACGAAATGTTTCGTATGAAAGCGCAGTTTAATGTTCACTTGACGAGAAAAAGCCAGACTGACTTAGAACGCGTACGTGGAATGCTTTGTGTGGGTCGGTACGGCAGACAAAAATCGAGGTGATGAACAAAAACGGACAAAATTTTGACGAAAAAAGCTGTCGAAAACCGAATTCGACGAAAACCAGGGCAAACGAAAACCGAGGTTCCACTGTATTGGTAATAATAGCATCAGTATAAGACATTGTGGCCAATGACCAAACTGCTGACAAAGCAATTTTTGTCCCTGCCTACTATGCTATAACTCCTCCCACACTGTAATGAGGTTCAGTGATAAATTTAGCGTATTAAAATGAAAAATAGGCAAAACATTAAAAAAAATTCTAAAACTTCACCTTGCGTTCACGCATATATTTACATGGCATGTTGTACAAGACATGTTCAAATACCTGTAATTTGCTGTAGAAATATTGTATTACAATGGGATTTTCACCAAAATATTGCCAGATTCTTAAACTATTTTTTCAGTAAACAAAACTCATTTTCCATATTTTTCGATTTTTTTCTTATTCGCACGCCGCGTAGGGTGAACCTGTCCCTTAATTCACTGATAAATGTTTATTGGTCAGGTGATCAGGATTCTTAAAATAAATTTAGTGATCTAAAAAAGTTGAAATTTTAAAACTCTTCAAAGAAGGCCCCTTGATGCTGATGAGAGGCTCTTGAATCAAGTAATTGGACTTGTCCTCCCCTTCCTTAAATCAAACCTGATTGCTTTCCATTCTCTAGGTGCTGTATGACTATTATGAGTTCAGTTGCTTCTCCATAAGTGTAATAATAATCAACTTAGAAAGATTCTCTGCTTTCTGCAGCAAAGTCAAGGACTTCTCCTATAGGTCTTTACAACATATTCCAACAGTAATCACTCACAACATATTCTCAAGATACATACTTAGCATTTTTTTTTCCTAAACACTGGCCATCTCCCACTGAGGTAGGATGACCCCCAAAAAATGAAAGGCATTCATCACTCATTAAATAGCTGTCTTGTCAGAAGTACTCAGACATCACAATTCAAATGTCCCTCCAAATGAAGGAGGGGTGGGGATGTTGCAGTTCAGAGGATCTTTTGAATTGATATCTGTGCACTTCTGTCAAGACAGCCATTAAATGAGTGACAGTAAATGTGTATCCTCTTTTAGGGTCGCCTTAGTTTCAGTGGGAGATGGCTCATGTTAAAAAAAAAAAAAATATCTTGAAGACATGTTCTGAATGATTACTGATGGAATACCTTTCAAAGATCTAAAGTGAAAGCCTTGAATTTGCTGTAGCAATATCTTCCTGTCTCAAAACTAACCATATTACTGTATTACATTCATGAGTAAACACTAAGCTTCAATAATCATATGCCTGGGCACAGGAGAAAATTAGGTTCAATCCAAGGAAGGAGAGGCCAGGTTCAGTTTCCTGGGTAATAGCCTCTTGCTGACTTCAAGGTGCCTCCCTTAAGGGGGGGGAAACTAGAGAGCTTCACCAGAATTTCCTACTCTAATTATAGGCTTCCACAATGATAGGTCACATTAGCAGGCTTTGTGCCAAGAGGTAGAGGCCTATTCTATGGAAAAGTGCCATTCTTCCCACAGAAATCTTACCTAAAAACCAAATGGTGGGACTGTTTTCCCTTTTGGTTAAGTTTACTGACACTTGTCGCCAATGAGAATGAACTAATTATGAATATGAATTGTGCAATGTGAAAAATTTACCCGGTAGTTAAAATAATTTTTCTTTCTATGTGATTTTTGTTTTTCTTATTACAGAGGACTACTTTAAGTTCAGTTTGATCAGAACAGGAGGCAGTCTGAAGTTTTGATTTGTCCAAAGATACCAATCACGAAAATCTGAGAATTTTTCAAGGAAAAATTCACAAGGTAAAAAATCAGTGCAAATCAAATAAAAAAAATTATACTTACCCAATAATGTTGTTTTCCTCTTGCAAAATGTCTGGAGGCACTATATATACAGAGAACTTGGTCTATACATCATGCTGAGTAGGAAAATTTGAGATTGGTAATAGTACCTGTATCCTGATCCAGATACTGGTGTTACATCATGTTGAGTGTAGGAACATGATATAACAAAGGTGACAGAAAATTAAGATGAGCAGGACATGCACCCACCATCAGCAAGTGGTGGTGGGGGGATGGGGGAAGGATGCCAATCTATACTCCAATCTGAAAAATTAGTTTGGTCTATAACAATGAATGAACACAAGCAACTTCACCCTTCTTCTGATCTATTTCTATGTATGATCTGCCCCAATAGAATCAACTGCAAGTTGAAATATACTTTGATGTATGATGTGCTATTTATTTTAAGTACTGAGCTACATTAGGTATTTACTGTTGTGCATTGGTACTGCCCAACAGTAAATACTTAGTGCAGTGTTAAATCTTGCTTTTTGGTGGGCTGATTGGGTTTTAAGCATATTGACTACACAAGCTTTGTTAAGGCTGCATATTCAATAATCCAAAATATGAGCCTATGAGAATTAAAGTAATCTCAAAGTTTATTATTATTATTATAATCAAAAGAAGTGCTAAACCTACAAAGGGCATACAGCCTCAAGAGTTTATACATATTGAAATATATACCCCACCACATATACTGTACATGCACTGTTGCTTTCAGTACAGAGAGAGAGGGGGGCTCATCAGAATATATACAAAAATGTATTAGTTGGTTCATGGGGTTTAAAGCCTATCAACTAAATGAGGTTTATTAAAGCTACAAGTAACCTCACTACCAGTTAAAGAATACTTAAATCCCTAAAATACATAGTCATACATCTCATGGTGTATAAAACTTGATACATATTAGTTAAATGTGCATAAAGCCTATCAACACGTGTCACCTGTTCATTATCAGTCAAGAATAATTTAATCCCAAATATATCTATTTGGATTAAAGTACAGTAAATTTTAAAATGTATATCTAATGAAATATACACCTCTTCATGTGTACATGCACTGTTGTTCTAGATGCAAATACAGCAAAAGATACTTATCAGAATATATACAAAGTGTTACTTATTGGTTGGTCAATGGGCTTAAAGCCTATAGACTAGACAAAGGTCATTAATTAAGGCTGCATATCACCTGTTCACCAGTGAATACTTTAATTCCTAAAGTAGGGATTAAAGTAAACTTTCAGTACATATACATATACAAACACACCTCACTGTGTATCCTACGTTACTTATTATATGGTTTGGTTGTTGGTGTGTAAAGTTATTTGTATTGTGAAACACAATTATGTTATTTTAATGGCTGTTGGAATAACTTGCTAAGTTAAGATTTGATACCATACACCTATTTCCTGGCTGATCAGGAACAGACTAACTTATCAAGTTACTTCAAGTCGACTAAATGTACGTTGGTAATTATCCTTACAAATGATGAAGTGTTGAAAAGACGTGGTCCTTTTACACTTACTGAGTTATCTCTGTGTACCTAGTGCATCCCTGCTCCTTGTTAAGGGTATTTTGCATCGTCTGCCAAGTCTCCTGCTTTCCTAGGGAGGAATTTTGGTGTGAGGATTTGAGACTAGTTTCCCCAGAATTTTCCAGGTGTAAATTATGATGGATTCCTCTTGCTCACATTTCAGGAATTACAGTTGAAGAGACTTGAGGCATTCCCAGTAATTCTGATGTTTGAATTTATAAGGGCAGTAAAAGTTTCCTACCCATTCTCCAGATCTGCAATTTCAACTGCCCTAAAACGGGTTATTAGTGTTCAGAAATATTCCAGTCTAAAAGAAAACAAGTCACTTTAAGTAGTATCATCAGCTTGCCATCCCTTGTTTTGAAGATTCCAATCATTTAACCTATCATTTCGCTTATAATTATGATAATAACACTGTTGTGGTCAGAACTTTTAAGTGAAATACTTGCAACAATAGCAAAGAAAAAAAATATTTTATAGACCAAGTCTCCACAAGGGCAATGCTTTGAATTGTTTAAATGGAAACCTGTATTCACACGATTGTTTTGGACACAAGACTTGCACATGGACATGTAAATATGCCTGATGCCTCTGTGAAGATTAGAGTTACAATGACACTAACTTATTGCATCAACTATAACTTATTTTGCAATCCAGGTAACCCTTTACCCCTCGAATCCCCCACCTTCCAACACAGTACTGCATGGCCTGCATGAGTTTAGCTACTCTTATTTTTTAAATGCTGTATAATAATTATCAGGGGTCTAAAAAATAATCCTCTATTCTAGCATCCAGAGTGTTAATATTGTATGCAACAGTTATTGAAAAATACCCATAATTAACAGGTGCCATGAAACAATGAAATCACCAACTTCTCGTTACAGCTGCTCCTCTGATTAAGGGCAGTGCTTGAATGAATTGAGAGTGGTTTATCAGAACAAGTATGTATACAGAATAAGATGTTTTGAAGAATGAAAAACATTTGTGTGTGTGGGTTAATGAACCACTTAGATCATTACCTTCTCAGTGCCAGCTATAAAAGCACTGAAAGTAAGGAACTATTAGTAAAAAAGCAAGAAAGAAAAAAAAAAAAAAGTGGTAGGGTAGTCCAAAACTGGTGGCTTAGGAGTAAATCTGATAGGTGATTCAAGAGTATACCAAACCCTACACATAAATATTTTTACTTTTCAAAACAATCATATACAGTGGACCCCCGAGTTTCGTAAAAACTTCACTCCTGAAGTCTGCTCAAGTGCCATTACCGAACGAATTTACTCCCTTAAGGAAAAATTTCACGTAGGTTAGTCTATTTCAGACCCCCAAAAATACACTTCCACAAGAACTTACAAAATTATACTTACATAATTGCACGATTTCCGGGGTATTCGTTAACCGAGGGTCCACTGTATATTAATGCTGGTCTACATAAGCTTTTGCTATAATCATGTTAGGTTATAACTATTTGTCCACATATAAAAGCATTTTCAGGCAGTAAATACTCTTATGTATTTAGTGTACATATATAGTTATCAGATAGAACTTACACAAAGGAATGCATATAGTGACTACATTATGACATATCACAAAATGTAAGATAATGATTTTGATACAAGAGATCATAAGTGCAAAGTTAATGCTAAGTTTTTTTCTTTTGAGGCACTGAATAGTTAGGTTAATATTGTACAAAAGTATGATTTTCATCAACCTCCTCCAACATAACTAGCTAATGTCTTGGCCACAAGAAGAAAATAAGGGCTTCTATTTGTAGTTTTATTTAAGATAGTTAACAAAGTAAAGGATCTGTTGTTATATGCTATACCAATTCAGAAAAAGCCATTAACATGAGATATTGGTGTTTGCACATTAGTGTATGCAAGTGCATGAGCATTTGTTCACACTGATGTGCATGAATGTGTACCTCTGTGTAAGCACACACAAGCAGGTAGGGAAATGTGTGTGTGTACTTGCCTATTTGTGGTTGCAGGAGTCAATTCTCAGATCCTGGCCCTGTCTCTTAAATTGTCAGTCTTCAGATTCACTCCCTTTTAGCCTCATGGGACTTATCATACCTACTCTTAAAACTATGTATGGAGCCTGCCTCCACCACTTCCTCACCAACCAATCAGACTGAAGAAATACTTCCTAACATCCCTGTAGCTTGTGTGTGCCTTAAACTTCCAACAGTGTCCCAGAGTTCTTGTTTCTCACCGCTCAAGTAGCCTATCCCTGTCTACCTTATCAATTGCCCTGAGTATTTTGTATGTTATCATGTCTCTCCTGATTCTTCTGTCCTCTAATAACATTAGGTTCAATTCCATTATCCTCTCCTCATAGCTCATGTGCCTTAGCTGAGGAACAAGCCTTGTTGCATAATTCTGCACATTCTAAGAGTTTCTGAACTTGTTTTTTCATGTGTGGGTTCCATACTGATGCTGCATCCTCCAAGATGGGCCTAACGTATGTTGTTTAGAGGACCTGGAATGTCTTTTTTTTGAGATTCCTGAAGGCCACTCTTAGATTTGCTAGAGAAGCATTGGCTACAGAGGTTATTCGGCTGATGTGAGTGGCATTATACTTGGAGTATGTAGCACCGGCACAGCCCACACCTGAAAAAGCATGTTATGACTGGTGAAGGGGTAAGCAAAAAAGACTACTTCCAGAGTTATGGGGTATGAGCTACGAGGCATATAACCAAGAGAGACATAATAACATCATAAAAAATACTAAAGAAGAATTCATAGGGTAGACAGGGATAGATTTTTTTTTTTTTTTTTTTTTTTTTTTTAAGATTTTGCCACTGAAGTGGCTAGTTTATTGTGCACCCAATATCCATCCTGTGGATGGTAGCGCAAGAGCATATGGATACACAAAAGGCCTAGGAACGAGGTCCCAAAAGGGTTAACAATTATACATTTGGGTTTATATCTACAGTTCACTTATCTGTTACAAGCAAATTTAGGAAATTTGCTTAGTATAACTGGTATCTTATTTTCATTAATAAGATATCTTGACATGTCACATAGGTTATTATACTGTCTATCTCTGTATTCCTCAATAAGTGGACAATTAAGCACATAGTGTTCAAGACAGTGACCATATACCTGATCACATAATTTGCATTTAGTGTGATCATCTGTTTATCTCCCAAACTGCCAGAAGTACTAGTAGCCAAGCCTAAGCCTGGCCATTACAACATCTGTCAGTCTGTTCACATTGCAAGTGGCTCCATAAACATGCTTATCTGTGTTCATGTTATCATAGTGGGTTATAGATCTACTCAGGCTTCTAACTGCATTCGTATAGCAATCATTTTCATTATTTACTTCTCTCCTAATATTATTCCTAATGCTAGACACAGATATACCAAAGTTATATTCTACATTCTCCTTCTGGGTACTCTTCTTGGGTAACATATCAACTTTATCATGAAGGAGTAATCCAATGTGGGATGGGATCCATAGCAATTGTACATTAATTCCTTTGTCCTGGATTTTTGAGTATCTATACCTGGCTTCTCCAATGAGCATGCTGTTCGAGTCATTATAGGAGTCAAGAGTCTTCAGTGATGACATAGAATCAGTAATGATGATAGAGTCAAGCTCAGTGTCATAGGTTAGCTTTAGTGCCATTAGGATTGCAAACAATTCAGTTTGCAGTGTAGACGCCAAGTTAATTCTTATGCCTAGTTCAACAAATTTATTATTGTTCTTAACTAGGGAGGTGGCAACAAGAGCAGATGCAGCCCTGCCAGAAGACTCCTGCTTAGATCCATCAGTGAATATTACTTGTGATAACTTATTACTACCAGCTAGGCGAGAAATTTCTTCTTGGGCAGTTGCTTTAACAAGTGATTTAAGGAAGGGATTACTAGCAATGAGCTTCTTGGGAGGGGCTTGCAGGTATGTGATATTAAATGAACACATCTTCCAGGGATAGACTGTTTGAAAAGTGGGAAAAAGTAATTGGGAGTACAGTTGGAAGTTATAGACACAAAAAGAGCCACAGGAATGTCAGGAACTAACCTCACTGTTAGGAATGACCTTGATGAAGTAGTGGTGGAGGCAAACTCCATGTATAGTTTTCAAAACAGGTATGATAAGGCTAAGAGTAAATCTGGCAAGTGGCATGTTGAGAGGTAGAGCCAGGAGCGAGACTTGACCACTGCAACCATGAGTAAGCGAGCACACGCAAGCACACCCCACACACAAATAAAATACTAAATACACACACGTACAAAATTACATGCCAGTATTTTTAACATGCAAATTATCAAAAGGTTTAGAGGAGATTGTAAGGAAAAGTGTATTGGAGCATCTGAAGAGTTATTATAGAGAAAACATGCACAGTTTTTGGGATGGGAAATCTGTCTTACAAACTTGCAGGAGATTTATTACATTCAGAGATAACAAGACAAGGATAGGTGGACAATAGGAAAGTATTTGACACAGTGCCACATCAGAAACTAGTGCTGAAATTAGGACAAGCAGGAATAAAAGGTAGTCCTTCAATGGATCAGGAGTACCAGACAAATAGATGACAGAGTAAGAATATGGGATGAAACATCAGGATGCAAAAAAATAGTGGGGGTCTCACAAGGATCAGTGCTAGGAGCACTACTGATTCAAACTATAAATGAACTACTAGAAACAATTGAGTTGTACATGCATTTGCTGAGAATGTACAAGCTCAAGTACTGGTTGCTCTAGTGTATAACTCAACTTCTGACTTTTATATCTCTTGTACAAGTATAGCTGTATAACCCCTGTGGTTTAGCGCTTCTATTTGATTATAATAATAATAATTGTACAAGTATACAACAGTTTTGAGGGACAGAGAGAGAGTGTGAGTGTGTGCAAGAGTGATTTACATATATACAGGAGAGCCCCATTTATACGCCTCTTAGGTTCTCAACCCTATACAGAAGCAAAAATCACAAGTGGATGGAAAAAAAAAAAAAGTGGTTTTTCATTATTGAATGTGCTTAAAACACCTGATAATGTGTTTAAACTATCATATATTAAGTGCTCAATACAGCTAGGCATAAAAAACAAGATAAAAAAATAAAATAAATACACAGTACATACAATACTTACTTTAATATATGGTGCCATTATTATTATTATTATAATCAAATAGAAGCGCTAAACCACAGGGGAGTATATATGGTGCCAGTCACCCTTCCCTTACACAACCGTTTTACAAAAACGGTGGAAAAGCAGTAAAAACACTGAACATAGTGAACAAAGACTCAACTGAAAGCCAATGAAAATGTGGAACACTGATGGAACACTTTCACACTTCTCAGTGCATCATCAGGAGCCATGCAACATTGCAAAGGCAGCAACAGGAGAAATGAGGGAAAGTTTTTTCAGAGTATGGTAGCGTGAGTAGCACCTGCCAGTATCTCTCTCCTGATGATGCAATGAGAAGTGTGAAAGTACTTGAGCTTGGGATTTTCACTCACCCCGTGGCTTGTCTTGCATGCATGCATGCATGCATGCACGCACGCACGCACGAATGCACGCACACACACACACACATATACATGTAATGATATAAATAAAGTGCTGAATATAACTAATCAAAATAGAACTCAAACCAAATGACTAAAATTAATCAAATACATTTTTTAAAAGGTATAAGAAAGCAATGGTCTGGCATTTGCTCTAGCTGAATGAAATAGGCAGGTGAGAGTTGCAGTGCCTAGATCATGGACCAGTAGGCTTAATGTAGTGCTTCCCTATTCTGATGGTCATATACAGGAAAGCACTGATTTGGCATTATAGTTGTGGGATGTGTGGTTAACTACAAGACCTACCTAGCATAGCCAGTAGGCCTACTGCAATTCTCCTTTATGAAAAGATTAGAGATTAAAACTCCTCAAAAGTATCACCAATATACTGACCCTCTACCTTCTGAAAAAAACATTGAACTTGTACCTCAAATTATACTTGAGTATATATTTTTTTTTTTTTTTTTCAACAAGTCGGCCGTCTCCCACCGAGGCAGGGTGACCCAAAAAGAAAGAAAATCCCCAAAAAGAAAATACTTTCATCATCATTCAACACTTTCACCACACTCATACATAATCACTGTCTTTGCAGAGGAGCTCAGATACGACAGCTGAGAAAAGTCCCTCCCAGCTGTCACTATCTCAGACCCCTCCTTTAAAGTGCAGGCATTGTACTTCCCATTTCCAGGACTCAAGTCCAACTAAATCAATTAACTGGTTTCCCTGAATCCCTTCACAAAATGTTACCCTGCTCACACTCCAACAGATCGTCATGTCCCAAAAACCATTCGTCTCCATTCACTCCTATCTAACACGCTCACACATGCTTGCTGGAAGTCCAAGCCCCTCGCCCACAAAACCTCCTTTACCGCCTTCCTTCCCCTACAGATTTATACGCTCTCCAAGTCATTCTACTTTGATCCATTCTCTCTAAATGACCAAACCACCTCAACAACCCCTCTTCAGCCCTCTGACAAATACTTTTAGTAACTCCACACCTCCTAATTTCCACATTCCGAATTTTCTGCATAATATTTACACCACACATTGCCCTTAGACAGGACATCTCCACTGCCTCTAGCCTCCTCCTCGCTGCAGCATTTGCAACCCATGCTTCACACCCATATAAGAGTGTTGGTACCACTATACTTTCGTACATTCCCTTCTTTGCCTCCATGGATAACGTTTTTTGTCTCCACAGATACCTCAATGCACCACTCACCTTTTTTCCTTTATCAATTCTATGGTTAACCTCATCCTTCATAAACCCATCCGCTGACACGTCAACTCCCAAATATCTGAAAACATTTACTTCTTCCATAATCCCTCTCCAGTAAAAAAGGGATGAAAATGGGAGAGAACAGCTTTGTTCGAGGAAGATCTTTACACATTACAGATGTGGTCCAACACATGGCTTACTGGAGTTTAATCCAAACAAATGCAGACTGGAGGTTCAGCCTAGGAAGAGAAGCTGCAAATACTATACCAGACAAGAAAAAAGGACTTAGGGTAAATATTGCATCAAATATGTGACTGGTGGTGCACACAAACCTCAGAATAGCATTCAGGACTGAAGAAAAATCCTTCAAACCTTTTTGCATGGCATATTTTAGGGCAATCATTAAATACATGGACTCAGCATGGAGCCTCCACTTGGTCAAATATATGAAAAAGCTTGAAAAGGTCTTATTATTTACAACCAGCCTAGTCTAGAAGTGAGGAATAAATTACAAGGAAAAAGGTTGAAGGAACTGAACTGATAAAGGTTGAAGGAACTGAATTGATAAAGAGAGACTATTTGAATTAAGAGGACTAGAGATAAGGGGATAGATATTAATGCAAGGTGAAAATAGACTAAGTCACTTGGATACTAGGAAATACTTATTTAGTTTCAGGGAAATTTAAAAGTGGAAAGGAGATTGATGAAGCAGAGATGGCAAACTCAATACACAGCTTAAGAGTAGGAAAGAAGTCCCAAGAGGTTATAAACCAGTAATGATGAATAGTCCAGAAAGCAGGACCAGAGTTGAGATTGACCACTGAAAAAAAAAAAAATAGTGCTAGTACATCTTACTCGCCAGGGTTATTGACGTACTAGTACGTCTTACTCGCCAGGGTTATTGACGTATACTAGTATATGTACTCATAAGTTCTAGCGCCCTCAAATTAAGCGGGAAAAGGCTGGTAGGCTTAGATGTGAGAGAATGGGTCTGCGTGGTCAGTGTGCACAGTATAAAAGAAAAAAAAATGCAGCACAGTGCAAAATGAGGAAAAAAAAACTCCGACCGTGTTTTTGGTTTAAAACAGTGACTTTGCAGTCTATTTTCGTATGGTATTTATGGTTGTATTCTTATTTCCTTGGTCTCATTTGATAGAATGAAAGACATATTACAGAAGTAGAGATAACTTTGATTGGTTTCACGATGACAAGTAGTACCTTGAAATTGAGCGCAAAGTAGTGAAAATGTTCGATTTTTGCCGATGTTCAAGAGTAAACAAATCACGCCACACGTCCAGTACACGTCGACTTGTGAGCCTAATATTTTTGCACAAGTGCGCTGATATTATTTATACCGTTTTTACAATGATGCAGTAGTATACATAACAGTAAATCTTCTATTTTTTGTGAGAAAAATTCAAAATGGAAAGCAAAAGTAATGTAAGAGGGGCCTGGAGATGTGACCAATGAACAGATAAAATGTTATTTTAGTGCCAGGAATGTCTGTCTTGTTTATTCTGGACAATATTTTGAAATTGGCATCTTTTGAAATTTGTGTGAAATTGGCAAAATTGCCAATTTCTGACCACTTTATTAGGTAGTTGAATTCAGTAAATGGGTGATTTCTTGTACTCAATCGATAGAACAAATGGAATTCTAGTGAAATAGCTATGATTTTAGTAGACTAAACACTGGAATTGGCCAAAAATAGGGCTCAAAGTGGGTGAAATCGCCAATGCGTAAATATCGTCGAAACCGCTAACTTCGCGATGGCATAATTCCGCAAGTTTTCCATCAAATTTCATACTTTTGGTGTCATTATGGTCAGAAAAAGATTCTCTATCATTTCATAAAAAATATTTTTTTTTTTAGATTTCTCGACACAGAGTGAGTTAATGATGATTGGGGGTCTCGACCCTGAAAGGGTTAAATTACTTGGCATTAGGAATTAATAATTATCATAGTCTCTGGCATAAAAGATGTCCTGGCATACAGGATGCAACCCAAACTTAGCACAAGATTTTTTTTTATATGCTAGCCGTCTCCCACCGAGGCAGGGTGACCCGAAAAAGAAACTTCCATCCAATTTTTTTTTTTTTTTTTGTCCTGATATTTACCATACACCTTTGATTAATTTTTCTACATTTTTACTTATTAATGTTTTTATACTGTTAACATGTCAGTATGTAGATACCATAACATGCCAGTATCTAGATACCATAACCTCATTATCTTAACTTTACTTTCAAATCCTTAAAAATCATGATTGCTTTCATTCTCCTCCAATTCCTGGCTGTCATTCTCCTCTAATTCCTGGCTATCAATATTTTCATTGCATTCTTTGGGATTTTTATTTAGGTCAGAATCAATGTCTACTGTTATATAAAAAAAGCATCTTCAGTGCCATCTAGGGCATTATGTACTAATGTCACATTTTTTGAAATTTTTTATAATTGTCTCCATTTTCACAGCATTCCAAGAGTTTATCACCCAATGTGCCTGACTCATTGGAAGTTTTGTTTTACAGTGGACCCCCGGTTTACGTTATGCTCCAAACTTGAACAGTTATGTAAGTGTATTTTTGTAAGTGCTTTTGTAAGTGTATTTTTGGGGGTCTAAAAGGACTAATCTAATTTACATTATTCCTTATGGGAACAAATTCGTTCGGTAATGGCATTTGAACAGCATTCTGAAACGAAAAAATGATGTAATCCGGGGGTCCACTGTATTCTAAAAGGTACTGTTAGATGCTGATACAAGAAATATACCAGTAACACTGGTTCCTGGAGGGACATCTGTAATCACCTATGACAACTAGTTGTGTGCCTGACCACTGCCAGTAGGTTGAAAAATTATCAGTCATTTACTAAATACAGTATTCCTTGTTTATCATTTTTCAAGTGTTTTCTTAGCTAAATGGAATTATTTATGTAATATGCCATATATATATTCTTTTTTTTTTTTTCAACAAGTCGGCCGTCTCCCACTGAGGCAGGGTGACCCAAAAAGAAAGAAAATCCCCAAAAAGAAAATACTTTCATCATCATTCAACACTTTCACCACACTCATACATAATCACTGTCTTTGCAGAGGAGCTCAGATATGACAGCTGAGAATAGTCCCTCCCAGCTGTCACTATCTCAGACCCCTCCTTTAAAGTGCAGGCATTGTACTTCCCATTTCCAGGACTCAAGTCCAACTAAATCAATTAACTGGTTTCCCTGAATCCCTTCACAAAATGTTACCCTGCTCACACTCCAACAGATCGTCATATCCCAAAAACCATTCATCTCCATTCACTCTTATCTAACACGCTCACACATGCTTGCTGGAAGTCCAAGCCCCTTGCCCACAAAATCTCCTTTACCCCTTCCCTCCAACCTTTTCTAGGACGACCCCTACCCCGCCTTCCTTTTCCCTACAGATTTATACGCTCTCCAAGTCATTCTACTTGGATCCATTCTCTCTAAATGACCAAACCACCTCAACAACCCCTCTTCAGCCCTCTGACAAATACTTTAGTAACTCCACACCTTCTCCTAATTTCCACATTCCGAATTTTCTGCATAATATTTACACCACACATTGCCCTTAGACAGGACATCTCCACTGCCTCCAGCCTCCTCCTCGCTGCAGCATTTGCAACCCATGCTTCACACCCATATAAGAGTGTTGGTACCACTATACTTTCGTACATTCCCTTCTGTGCCTCCATGGATAACGTTTTTTGTCTCCACAGATACCTCAATGCACCACTCGCCTTTTTTCCTTCATCAATTCTATGGTTAACCTCATCCTTCATAAACCCATCCGCTAACACATCAACTCCCAAATATCTGAAAACATTTACTTCTTCCATAATCCCTCTCTCCAATGTGATATCCAATTTTTCTTTATTTAAATCGTTTGATACCCTCATCACCTTACTCTTATATATGTTCACTTTCAACTTTCTACCTTTACACACTCTCCCAAACTCGTCCACTAACCTTTGCAACTTTTCTTTAGAATCTCCCATAAGCACAGTATCATCAGCAAAAAGTAAATGTGTCAACTCCCATTTTGCATTTAATTCTCCATAATTTAATCCCACCCCTCTCCCCAACACCCTAGCATTTACTTCTTTTACAACCCCATCTATAAATATATTAAACAACCATGGTGACATTACACATCCCTGTCTAAGACCTACTTTTACCGGGAAGTAATCTCCCTCTCTTCTACACACCCTAACCTGAGCCTCACTATCCTCATAAAAACTGTTTACAGCCTTCAGTAACTTACTACCTATTCCATACACTTGCAACATTTGCCACATTGCTCCCCTATCCACTCTATCATATGCCTTTTCTAAATCCATAAATGCAATAAAAACTTCTCTACCTTTATCTAAATACTGTTCACATATATGTTTCACTGTAAACACTTGATCTACACATCCCCTACCCACTCTGAAGCCTCCTTGCTCATCTGCAATCCTACTCTCTGTCTTACCTCTAATTCTTTCAATAATAACCCTGCCATACACTTTACCTGGTATACTCAGTAAACTTATTCCCCTATATTTTTACTCTCTTTTATCCCCCTTCCCTTTATATAAAGGAACTATACATGCTCTCTGCCAATCCCTAGGTACCTTCCCTCTTTCATACATTTATTAAACAAAAATACCAACCACTCCAGCACTATATCCCCCTGCTTTTAACATTTCTGTCATGATCCCGTCAGTTCCAGCTGCTTTACCCCTTTCATTCTACGTAATGCCTCACGCACCTCCCCACACTCACATCCTGCTCTTCTTCACTCCTAAACGATGCTGTACCTCCCTGGCCAGTACATGAAATTACCGCCTCCCTTTTTCATCGACATTTAAAAGTTCCTCAAAATATTCCCGCCATCTACCCAATACCTCCAGCTCCCCATCTACTAACTCCCCTACTCTGTTTTTAACTGACAAATCCATTTGTTCCCTAGGCTTTCTTACCTTGTTTATCTCACTCCAAAAATTTTTCTTGTTTTCAGCAAAATTTCTTGACAGAGCCTCTCCCATTCTTTCATCCGCTCTTCTTTTGCAATCTCTCACCACTCTCTTCACCTTTCTTTTACTCTCCATATACTCTGCTCTTCTATTAACACTTCTGTTTTGTAAAAACCTCTCATAAGCTACCTTTTTCTCTTTTATCACACCCATTAATTCTTCATTCCACCACTCACTCCTCTTTCCTCCTGCACCCACCCTCCTATAGTCACAAACTTCTGCCCCACATTCTAATACTGCATTTTTAAAACTATCCCAACTCTCTTCAACCCCCCCCCACTACTCATACTTGCACTATCCCACCTTTCTGCCAATACAGTGGTACCCCGACTTACGATGGTCCCCAAACACACCCTTTTATGTAAGTTTATTTTTTTAAATGTTTTTGTAAGTGTAATTTTGGGGGTCTAAAAGGACTAGTCTATTTTACATCATTTCTTATGGAGATAAATTCGTTTGGTAATGGCACTTGAACAGCATTCTGGAATGAAAAAATATCGTAAGTCGGGGTACCACTGTAGTTGCTTATATCTCACCCTAACTTCCTCCTCCCTTAGTTTATACACTTTTACCTCTCTCTTACTTGCTGTTGCCATTTTCTTTTTGTCCCATCTACCTTTTACTCTAACTGTAGCTACAACCAAATAATGATCTGATATATCTGTTGCCCCTCTATATACATGTACATCCTGAAGCCTACCCATCAACCTTTTATCCACCAATACATAATCCAACAAACTACTTTCCTTACGTGCTATATCATACCTTGTATATTTATTTATCCTCTTTTTCATAAAATATGTATTACTTATTACCAAACCTCTTTCTACACATAGCTCAATTAATGGTTCCCCATTTACATTTACCCCTGGCACCCCAAATTTACCTACTACTCCCTCCACAACATTTTTACCCACTTTAGCATTAAGATCCCCAACCACAATTACTCTCTCACTTGGTTCAAAACTCCCCACACACTCACTCAACATTTCCCAAAATCTCTCTCTCTCCTCTACACTTCTCTCTTCTCCAGGTGCATAAACACTTACTATAACCCACTTTTCACATCCAACCTTTATTTTACTCCACATAATCCTTGAATTTATACATTTATATTCCTTCTTTACCTGCCATAACTGATTATTCAACATTATTGCCACTCCTTCTTTAGCTCTAACTCTATTTGAAACCCCTGACCTAATCCCATTTATTTCTCCCCCACTGAAACTCTCCTACCCCCTTCAGCTTTGTCTCACTTAAAGCCAGGACATCCAGCTTCTTTTCATTCATAACATCTACAATCATCTCTTTCTTATCATTCGCACAACATCCAGGCACATTCAAACATCCCACTTTGACGGTTTTCTTCTTTTTCTTTTTAGTAAGCTATACAGGAAAAGGGGTTACTAGCCCATTGTTCCTGGCATTTTAGTTGACTTTTACAACACGCATGGCTTACGGAGGAATGATTCTTATTCCACTTCCCCATGGATATATATATACAGTGGTACCTCGAGTTACGATGGCCCCCAAAATCGCCCTTTTATGTAAGTTTATTTTTTTAAATGCTTTTGTAAGTATATTTTTGGGGGTGTAAAAGGACTAGTCTATTTTACATTATTCCTTATGGGGATAAATTTGTTTGGTAATGGCACTTGAACAGCATTCTCGAACGAAAAAATATCGTAACTCGAGGTACCACTGTATATATATATATGTATGTATATACGTATATATGTATGTATATATATATGTATGTATATATATATATGTATGTATGTATGTATGTATGTATATATGTATGTATACATGTATGTATGTATATATGTATGTATGTATATATGTATGTATGTATATATGTATGTATATATGTATGTATATATGTATGTATGTATGTATAAACACTGATCTCTGGCCGACGGAGACTCGAACCTACGAACCTCATGACAAGGTACGCAGTGCTTTGCCGACCGTACCACACTGGTCCAATACCTTGGCATCCAGCTTTCGCTAGACGTTATTCCAAGGCAGCCAGCTTTCAGGCAGATGGCTTACAGCTTTCATCTCATCCCCTGCATGCATCGACACAACTAGAGATTTTTACAATGCTAGGAATTCGCAAGAGCAGGCGAAATATTCACAAACACTGATCTCTGGCCGACGGAGACTCGAACCTACGAACCTCATGACAAGGTACACAGTGCTTTGCCGACCGTACCACACTGGTCCAATACCTTGGCATCCAGCTTTCGCTAGACGTTATTCCAAGGCAGCCAGCTTTCAGGCAGATGGCTTACAGCTTTTCATCTCATCCCCTGCATGCATCGACACAACTAGAGATTTTTACAATGCTAGGAATTTGCAAGAGCAGGCGAAATATTCACAAACACTGATCTCTGGCCGACGGAGACTCGAACCTACGAACCTCATGACAAGGTACGCAGTGCTTTGCCGACCGTACCACACTGGTCCAATACCTTGGCATCCAGCTTTCGCTAGACGTTATTCCAAGGCAGCCAGCTTTCAGGCAGATGGCTTACAGCTTTTCATCTCATCCCTGCATGCATCGACACAACTAGAGATTTTTACAATGCTAGGAATTCGCAAGAGCAGGCGAAATATTCACAAACACTGATCTCTGGCCGACGGAGACTCGAACCTACGAACCTCATGACAAGGTACGCAGTGCTTTGCCGACCTAGCATTGTAAAAATCTCTAGTTGTGTCGATGCATGCAGGGATGAGATGAAAAGCTGTAAGCCATCTGCCTGAAAGCTGGCTGCCTGGAATACGTCTAGCAGCTGATGCCAAGGTTTGGACCAGTGTTCGTCGCAAGCACTGCTACTGTCATGAGTTCAAGTCAGTCTCCTCGGTCAAGATCAGTGTTGTGAATATTTCGCCTGCTCTTGCGAATTCTAGCATGTATGTATGTATGTATATATGTATATATATATATATATATATATATATATATATATACAGTGGTACCTCGAGTTACGATATTTTTCGTTCGAGAATGCTGTTCAAGTGCCATTACCAAATGAATTTATCCCCATAAGGAATAATGTAAAATAGACTAGTCCTTTTACACCCCTAAAAATATACTTACAAAAGAATTTAAAAAAATAAACTTACATAAAAGGGCGATTTTGGGGACCATCGTAACTCGAGGTACCACTGTATATATATATATATATATATATATACTAGGTAGTAGGTTGGTAGACAGCAACCACCCAGGGAGGTACTACCGTCCTGCCAAGTGAGTGTAAAACAAAAGCCTGTAATTGTTTTACATGATGGTAGGATTGCTGGTGTCTTTTTTCTGTCTCATAAACATGCAAGATTTCAGGTACATCTTGCTACTTCTACTTACACTTAGGTCACACTACACATTTATGTACAAGCATATATATTCACACCCCTTTGTGTTTTCTTCTATTTTCTTACTAGTTCTTGTTCTTATTTCCTATTATCACCATGGGGAAGTGGAACAGAATTCTTCCTCCGTAAGCCATGTGTGTCGTAAGAGGCGACTAAAATGCCGGGAGCAAGGGGCTAGTAACCCCTTCTCCTGTATATATTACTTAATGTAAAAGGGAAAACTTTCGTTTTTCATTTTGGGCCACCCCGCTTCGGTGGGAAACGGCCGACGTGTTGAAAGAAAGAAAGAAGAAATATATATATATATCTCCATGGGGAAGTGGAATAGAATTCTTTCTCCATAAGCCATGCGTGTCGTAGCAGTGGTAAGTGATGGTATCTAGGCAGCATGATGTTAATAATGTAGCAGTGGTAAGAATGATGGTATCTAGGCAGCGTGATGTTAATGTGCGACTAAAATGCCAGGAGCAAGGGGCTAGTAACCCCTTCTCCTGTATATATTACTAAATGTAAAAGGAGAAACTTTTGTTTTTCCTTTTGGGCCACCCTGCCTCGGTGGGAAATGGCCGACGTGTTGAAAGAAAGAAAGATATATATATATATACATTCTGCAGTCATTTGGAGAGATTAACCAGGGAATACCAAGATCCTAAGCTAAACCTCAAGTCTGATCTTCACCATATAGGATGTAGAGATTCTGAGGGGTCAAATTTTGAAGAAAAAAATACACCTTATATGCCACAAAATATGGTATATGAACATGCATTTTGAATGATGCAAAAGTCCTATGGAAGATAAGCAACAAAAATTAAGGTTCACAGGAAGATCCCATAAATAAAGTACAAAACTCATATGGGATGCTGGTCAACTTCAAAACAGGCTTTAGATATATGGCTGGGAAAATGCTAAAAATGCAGTTTACAATATAAATTAATCCAAATTTGGAATACAGTGGTACCTCGAGTTACGATATTTTTTCGTTCGAGAATGCTGTTCAAGTGCCATTACCAAACGAATTTATCCCCATAAGGAATAATGTAAAATAGACTAGTCCTTTTACACCCCCAAAAATATACTTACAAAAGCATTTAAAAAAATAAACTTACATAAAAGGGCGATTTTGGGGACCATCGTAACTCGAGGTACCACTGTATATAGTAGTTATGGTGACAACACAAGAAAATCAATAAAAAAAATCCAAAGTCTAATCATAAAAGAAAGACTGAAAACACTGACATTGTTAATTATAGAAGGAAATGAGGAGACATAATACCCACATAAAAGGGAAAAGTTTACAAGAAAATAGATATAAAAGAATTCTTAGCACCATCAGTAGGGAGAACAAGATAGTGGATAGAGGTAGGTAGTTTGAAATGTGAGGAGAGTGCCAGGGGTCATTTGAGGATGGGCAGAGATGCAGATAAACAACAAGGGGCATAAGGGAGCCTGAGGGTGGTGAATGGAATGGACTAAGTGAATGGATGGTGGAAGTAAGCGCTACTGTACACATTCAATAGTAGATATAAAAGGGGCCTTGAAAGTCAGTAATTAGTAAAATCAATCGATAAGTGTTAATAGACGAGGCCAGAAGCTGTAACTCTGCCAATTCAAAGAACTGAGTAGATAAGTAATGGTATGAAATACCACCTTGACAGTAGAGAGAGAAATGCAGTTGCATGAAGCCCTTTACTGACATCATTTAGCCCATACACTTTGTCAAGTAATAAACATGTTTGCAACTTGACAAAGTGCACTGTGTAGGAAAAATTTTCAGTGTCAACAGTACTCAATACAACTGAATTTTTCTCTCTACCACAACTAGGCGAGTACACACACACACACACACATGGAGAAAACAATGTCTCAATACTAAACAGAATAAAAGGATACGATGAAGTTTTTCACAAATAATGTAGAATATTAGAATGGGACCCAAGTGTTTAATTAAAATACATTGAAGCATGTAATTGTACAGATTATCTAACATATGCCATGATACACACAATGTGTGATTATAAGTCAATAATCTAACACTGTGTGCATTACAGAATGCCACAAGATAATCTGCATAATTCTGAACTTGTATATACCGGTAATTTAAATCACACAAATTTATGCATTCACAACAAATATCTGCCCAATTAAATATAATGTTGATGCATCTTACTGCAATATCTGGGAACAGTTTAGAAATTTTAAATTATTTGTAAAAAGCTAAAGCTGAATTGCACATGTGCAATTACATAAACCTTAAGTATGTTACAGAAGAAGAAAAAAAAAAAAGAGGAGATATCACCTTCTCCAGGCACTACTTCGGTTTTATAATACTCAAGCTTTGTAGTGTTTCAAAATGAGGTGAATAATGTAAAGCTTATAAGTTATAAAATAAATCTGTGTATGATTGTGTTAAATCCTTGTTTTTTTAACCATTTAGATAATTCATATTTTATGAATAAAAAATAATAAATGAATCTGCAAATATACTCCATGTTCTTTATTTCCATACTATTACAGTTGTTATAAAATGAATCATTTAAAATTAACAAAGAAAAAGGTCAGTCAATTAACTTCTTAAACTATAATTACTATATTTTCCATCAATATAAAAATTACTAAGATGAAATCAAATTTGAAACCTACAGAGAAAGGTAATCCACTGTCTGTAACTGATAGTTTTATTGTTGGGTTTTAAGGGTTACAGATTATTCATGGGTAGTCTCATTGTTGGGTCTAAAGGGTTAAAATGAAAAGGCTGTATGATGTCGCATTGCATCTTAATGAGTCCAAAGGTTCTCAGAGCTTTTGTGTAATCTTAAGGTAGTGCAATGGGCCCCAAAGCAAACATACCATTATCAATGAATTACTGTTTCTTTTCTTATACTATTTTTGACCACACCAGCCATCTCCCACTAAAACAGGGTGACCCAAGAAAGAGGAAATTCATTCACCATCATTCAGTCAAATGCAGTCTTGCCAGAGGCATGCTGGCATCACAGTTCTGATGCCCCTCTTGAGTGCAAGCACTGTACTTCCCACCTCTAGGACTCAAGTTTGGCTACCTAGTTTTCCTGAATCCCTTCATAATACCTTGCTCACACACCAAACACACAGTCATAAAAACCTCTTGCCTCCACTCACTCTGATCTAATGCACTCACGCAAGCCTATTGGATGTTCATGTCCCTAGCACTCAAAATCTCCTTTACCCCCTCCCTCTAATCCTTACCCCTCATATTATACCCTCCTATTCATCTTATTTTGATTCATCCTCTCTCTATGAACCTCCCTAGATTATACAGTGATCATATTAAAGTACAGTGAGCAGAAGGCACCTAGCACAATGCTATGTCCAAAGTAATATCCCACCCTGGTAGACTGGTCGATGAGACAAAAAGTTATGCTGACCTTGCCACTCAAAGTGGGATGTCTTGAGATCCCCTAAAGCTACTGACTGCATCTGAAGTGCCTTCTGGGTTCTTGTGATGGACAGTTGTGTCCATGGTACCCCTGTGCCATGTGGTCAATATTTATTCAAAGAAAAAATTGGTAAACCTGCTGAAGAATCATCCAGTGCTGAAATTTTAATAAACTATCCACACCAATTAAACCAAAGAAAATGATGAGCCCTTCATTCATGTAATGTGCTTGGAAGGAAGTGTTGAAGTCAACCAAGCACAACCCACTACTTATGATTCAGATTCAGTGGATGAAGGTAAGGGAAATGTCACCTGGAAGAGTCAAGGATTTACAGTTAATGGACAATGAGTAGGGCCCAGTGAAATCTTTTCTTAGCTTAAAGTTCTAGTTACAAGTTACAGCATATTGTTGTGGGCATTTTTTATCCATTAGGTAATTAAAATAACAAATGGGTTAACAGCAGTGCTTACAAGACTATAACTATTAAAGTTCCTAACATACACAAAGTGTTATCATACACTTTCTTGTGTCCTTTTATATTCATAAACACTTCCTTTTTCAATCTGCCGCTGCCTCTTGGAAGGTGGTTCAAGGCACTCATTGGAAGCTATGTCAGAATCACTGGGAGTCCCATAACCTCCCCCTCCGGGTGTCAATAACCGGAACATGTCCTAATTATGGATAAATAAATTTACAGTTTGCATCAAATAAAAAAATACCAAGTTATAAGTATAGAAATAATGTAATAAACTCAAAAAAGCATTATAATTAGACATTTTATACTTACTCCTTTTTCAACTTTTACTGATGCTTTTGAACCTAGACGAATTACACGACCGCATTTACGAATCAACAGATTATTTCCTCTTTGTCCATCTTCACCACCTAATTGATTAAACAATATTTTTATAGTAAGTATCAAACTGAAAGGATATATGTGATGTTTACTCTTTTCTAAAAACTACAAATGGAAAAATAATAACATAAGATATTTGCCATTAAAAAGGGACATTATGGATTTTTTTTTAATAATACAATGGACCCCCGGCTAACGAAAAAACTTCCTCCCAGAAGCCTGCTCAAGTGCCATTACCAAACGAATTTACTTCCTTAAGAAATAATGTCATGTAGGTTAGTCTATTTCAGACCCCCAAAAATACACTTCCACAAGCACTTACAATATTTTACTTACATAATTGTACGATTTCTGGGGTGTTCGTTAGCCGGGGGTCAACTGTACATTCCTTAAAGAATGTGTGATGTCACCGTGATTGTTCAATATATTTATAGATGGGGTTGTAAGAGAAGTGAATGCAAGGATCTTGGCAAGAGGTGTGGGGTTAAAAGACAAAGAATCAAATACAAAGTGGGAGTTGTCACAGTTGTTTTTTGCTGATGACACTGTGCTTTTGGGAGATTCTGAAGAGAAGTTGCAGAGGTTGGTGGATGAATTTGGTAAGGTATGTAAAAGAAGAAAATTAAAAGTGAATATAGGAAAGAGTAAGGTGATGAGGATAACAAAAAGATTAGGTGACGAAAGATTGGATATCAGATTGGAGGGACAAGTGTGGAGAAGGTGAATGTATTCAGATATTTGGGAGTGGACATGTCAGCAGATGGGTCTATGAAGGATGAGGTGAACCATAGAATTGATGAGGGGAAAAGGGTGAGTGGTGCACTTCGGAGTCTGTGGAGACAAAGAACTTTGTCCATGGAAGTAAAGAGGGAAATGTATGAGAGTATAGTTATACCAACACTCTTATATGGGTGTGAAGCATGGGTGACGAATGTTGCAACAAGGAGAAGGCTGGAGGCAGTGGAGATGTCATGTCTGAGGTCAATGTGTGGTGTGAATATAATGCAGAGAATTCAGAGTTTGGAAATTAGGAGGAGGTGCGGGATTACCAAAACTATTATCCAGAGGGCTGAGGAGGGGTTGTTGAGGTGGTTCGGACATGTAGAGAGAATGGAACGAAACAGAATGACTTCGAGAGTGTATAAATCTGTAGTGGAGGGAAGGCGGGGTAGGGGTCAGCCTAGGAAAGGTTGGAGGGAGGAGGTAAAAGAGGTTGTGTGTGTGAGGGGCTTGAATTTCCAGCAAGCATGCGTATTTGATAGGAGTGAATGGAGACAAATGATTTTTAATACTTGACGTGGTGTTGGAGTGTGAGCAAAGTAACATTTATGAAGGGATTCAGGGAAACCGGCAGGCCGGACTTGAGTCCTGGAGATGGGAAGTACAGTGTCTGCACTCTGAAGGAAGGGTGTTAATGTTGCAGTTTTATAACTGTAGTGTAAAGCACCCCTCTGGCAAGAGAGTGATGGAGTGAATGATGATGAAAGTTTTTCTTTTTCGGGCCACCCTGCCTTAGTGGGAATCGGCCGGTGTTAATAATAAAAAAAAAAAAACTTACTAACTAGTTAACAGTTTGATAGCTCCTTTTTCTTCCAGCCATATTAGCCCTTTCCCTCCCTTTCATTGCAATAAGTGATCAGGAACAAATTACACATACAGTGGTACCCCGAGTTTCGTACTGCTCCCAACTCAAACAATTATGTAAGTGTATTATTGTAAGTGCTTTTGTAAGTGTATTTTTGGGGGTCTGAAACGGACTAATCTAATTTACATTATTCCTTATGGGAACAAATTCGTTCGGTAATGGCACTCGAACAGCCTTGTGGAACGAATAAAGTACAGTGGACCCTTGAAAATCGTCCCCCTTGAGTATCATGAAATTCTAAAATCATGAACTTTCTTCGCCAAAATATTGGCTTGATTTTTGTGATTTGGCTTAAAAATTGGTGATCGTATGAAACGCGTCCGAGCGACCTCCCAGCCACCCCGGGCACCCAAACACCATTCAGCATCAGTCTGGCATTGTATCTAAGCGAGTGACGATCACCTCACACGTTCATATGATAGATTTCTTAATATTTCATTCGTTTTAGTGCTTGCAACTGCTAAATAAGCCACCATGGGCCCAAAGAAAGCTCCTAGTGCCAGCACTTTGGTAAAGAAAGTGAGAAACACAATTGAAGTTAAGAAAGAGATCATAGAAAAATATGAAAGTTGAGTGCGTGTGGTGGAGCTCTCCAGGATGTATGGGAAGGCCCATTCAACCATCACTTCCATTGTGTTGAAGAAAAAGGAAATCAAGGAAGCTGATGTTGCAAAAGGGGTGAATATGCTAACGAAAAAGAGATCGCAAATAATCGAAGAAGTTGAGAAGTTGTTGCTTTTGTGGATCAGACAAAAAGAGTTAGCAGGAGATAGTGTTACGCAGTCAATAATTTGCGAAAAGGCAAGGCAGTTGCATGACGATCTCGTAAAGAAAAGTCCTGGAACAAGTGCTGATCTAGGTGAATTCAAGGCCAGCAAAGGCTGGTTTGAAAATTTCAAGAAGTGAAGTGGCATACACAATGTTGTAAGGCATGGAGAGGCTGCAAGTTCTGACAAATGTGCGGCTGAAAAATATGTTCAGGAATTCAAGGGGTACATAGAGGCTGAACAATTCAAACCCCAAGAAGTGTTCAATTGTGACAAAACAGGCCTTTTTTGGAAGAAAATGCCAAAGAGGGCCTACATCACGAAGGAGGAAAATGCACTGCCAGGGCACAAGCCTATGAAAGACAGGCTAACTCTCATGTTGTGTGGTAATGCTAGTGGGGATTTCAAAGTGTATCACTCTGAAAATCCCAGTGTTCAAGAAAAACAGTGTCGCCAAGGCTAATTTGTGTGATGTGGAAGGCTAACAGTAAGGCATGGGTCATGAGGGAAATTTTCCTTGATTGGTTCAATGAAGTGTTTGGCCCCAGTGTGAAGAAATACCTCCTGGAAAATAAATTGCCACTTAAGTGCCTCCTGGTAATGGACAATGCTCCTTCTCATCCTCGAGACTTGGAAGAGCAAAGGGTGAAGGATTTTAAGTTCATCAAAGTGAAGTTCTTGCCCCCTAACACCACTCCTCTCCTCCAGCCCATGGACCAGCAGGTCATTTCAAACTTCAAAAAACTCTACACCAAAGCAATGTTTCAAAGGTGCTTTGACATAACTTCAGACTCTGAATTGACCCTAAGAGAGTTCTGGAAAGATCACTTCAATATCCCCCATTGCATACGCCTTATAGGTAAGGCTTGGCAGGAAGCGACTTCCAAGACGATGAACTCTGCTTGGAGAAAATTTTGGCCAGATTGTGTTCTCGACAAAGATTTTGAAGGGTTTGAGGCTGGCCCTGATATCCCTATGCCAGTTGTGGAAACTATTGTGGTATTGGGGACGTCCATGGGGTTGGAGGTTAGTGGTGAGGATGTGGAAGAGTTGGTGGAGGACCACAATGAAGAGCTAACCACTACAGAGCTGCAAGAGCTTCACCTGCAACAGCAACAGACCACAGCTCAGGAAATTGCTTCAGAGGAGGAGGAAGGGAGAGGAAAGAAGTTGCTTTCTTCAGAGATTAAGGAGATGTGTGCAATGTGGACTAGGATGGAAAGATTTGTGGAGGAGCATCACTCTGACAAAGCTGTTGCAGGCCGTGTATGCGACATGTTCAATGACAATGTCTTGTCACATTTTAGGGACATTTTAAAGACCTGCCAGAAACAGATCTTTCTGGACAGTTATTTTGTAAGACAGAGATCCAGTGACTCTCAACCTGGTCTTAGTGGCATTAAAAAACAAAGAAGGGAAGTAACCCCAGAGAAGGACTTGGTACCTGAAGTGTTAATGGAAAGGGATTTCCCTTCCAAACACTAGCAACTCCTCCTTCCTCTCCCCTCCTCCCTTCTTCCTCACATGAACAACTCTTCAACAAAGGTAAATGTCATGGTTTTTCTGTTTAATTCTTCATGTGTCATTGTTTTCTGTGTAATTAAATGTACAGTGGTCCCCCAAGTTACGTACACCCCGGAAATCGTACAATTATTTAAGTATAATATTGTAAGTGCTTGTGGAAGTGTATTTTTAGGGTCTGAAATAGACTAACCTACGTGACATTTTTCCTTAAGGGAGTAAATTCGTTCGGTAATGGCGCTTGAGCAGGCTTCTGGAGTGAAGTTTTTGCGATATTTGGGGGACCACTGTATATTAATGTGTAAAAAAAATTTTTTTTAATACTTTTGGGTGTCTGGAACGGATTAATTTGATTTACATTATTTCTTATGGGGAAAATGGTTTTGAAAATCGTGAATTTTTAATTTCGGCAGATTCTCTGGAACGGATTAATCACGATTTTCAAGGGTCCACTGTATGAAACTTGGGGAACCACTGTATTTCCAATTAAATGTGACTTGTACCATATACAAATCTTTCTTCTTTCAACAAACCGGCCGTATCCCACCAAAGCAGGGCGGCCCAAAAAGAAAAGTTTCTCTTTTTAACTTTAGTAATAAGTACAGAAGGGGTTACTAGCCTCTTGCTTCTGGCATTTTAGTCACCTTTTATGACACGCATGGCTTATGGAGGAAGAATTTTGTTCCACTTTCCCATGGAGAACCATATATAAATATCCCAAAAATAATTTATTTATAAGGCATCAAGTAAATGTTCTTTGAATATAGCTTATATAGTACAGTACATAGCAATTATGTTGCTGGTATCATAGCCATCTAACTTCACAGGTTTCTAATATGATTTTCTAATTTATTTTCTTTAATTTCAGTATAACACATGACTGAAACAATAACAACTTTTTGTTTTTCCTCACCCTCAAGTCCATAAGGTGCAAAGACTCGTCTTTCAGTGAGAATCGAAAGCGTCAGAGGGCGTCGAAATACCAACTCTCTAGTTACACCATCACCACCCCTATAATGGTTATAAATGATAAGCATGTACATTTATATAATTATCTAAAATGCTATTTTTGACACAACTGGTTTGTTTTAGCATATTTATAATTCATTAATATGAGTGCTCCTTATGATAAAATTTCCAATGAAGGCATGTTCAAAAGCTGAAAGAATGGAAAAGCCAGAAAAAACACTGAAGACTGTAGATCTGGGTTAAAAACTCGTGTAAATACAACAGTGGTTGATATTACTTGTTGATACGCATACATGTGAAAAGGTTATGTGGTCTTTTACACTACCTGTACAGCTACCATCACCACCACCACAATTTCTTCAGCTGTATGAGCCCTGCTCTCAGCTCAATATGGTGGATGCTGTGATGACCCTATATACTTTCAAATATTTTTCACTATACATTCTCTTTTAATAACTTTTTCACATTTTATTATTAATCACCAACATGTTCAACAATTGTACAAATACAGTGGATCCTTGGTTTTCGTTCACCTCCAAACTCGAACAATTATGTAAGTGTATTTTCGTAAGTGCTTTTGTAAGTGTATTTTAGGGGGTCTGAAATGACTAATCTAATTTACATTTGTCCTTATGGGAACAAATTCGTTCAGTAACGGCACTCAAACAGCATTCTGGAAAGAATTTTCAACGAAAACCGAGGGTCCACTGTATAACCAAAGTAGGTATATGCTTGTTAAAACCATACAAACGTGTAAGTACAATGTAAATATGGGTTACCAGCCTTCATGCACTGCCTACCAGCTCATTTTTAAAAACTTCATGGCATGTTCGACAGGTAATTTATCCCATGCGTTTTGAACTTCGATACAATGTTTCATTTGTATTTTATTTAGTGTAGTATATGAAAAACATACAGATGTAATATGTAAGGAGCTGGTTACACCTTCTCTATAATCAGTATCCAATGTTACCACTAGGTCACTGTAATTTTATTTTCCAAGAATGACTATTTTACTTGAATGAATCTCATCTAATCTAAGGTTATATGAATTACAAAATTTAGATCATATATGACGTATGTATGTGATGTCAGAAAAGGCATATGATAGAGTGGATAGGGGAGCAATGTGGCAAATGTTGCAAGTGTATGGAATAGGTAGTAAGTTACTGAAGGCTGTAAAGAGTTTTTATGAGGATAGTGAGGCTCAGGTTAAGGTGTGTAGGAGAGAGGGAGATTACTTCCCGGTAAAAGTAGGTCTTAGACAGGGATGTGTAATGTCACCATGGTTGTTTAATATATTTATAGATAGGGTTGTAAAAGAAGTAAATGCTAGGGTGTTGGGGAGAGGGGTGGGATTAAATTATGGAGAATTAAATGCAAAATGGGAGTTGACACAGTTACTTTTTGCTGATGATACTGTGCTTATGGAAGATTCTAAAGAAAAGTTGCAAAGGTTAATGGACGAGTTTGGGAGTGTGTGTAAAGGTAGAAAGTTAAAAGTGAACATAGATAAGAGTAAGGTGATGAGGGTATCAAATGATTTAAATAAAGAAAAATTGGATATCACATTGGAGAGAGGGATTATGGAAGAAGTAAATGTTTTCAGATATTTGGGAGTTGATGTGTCAGCGGATGGGTTTATGAAGGATGAGGTTAACCATAGAATTGATGAAGGAAAAAAGGTGAGTGGTGCATTGAGGTATCTGTGGAGACAAAAAACGTTATCCATGGAGGCAAAGAAGGGAATGTATGAAAGTATAGTGGTACCAACACTCTTATATGGGTGTGAAGCATGGGTTGCAAATGCTGCAGCGAGGAGGAGGCTGGAGGCAGTGGAGATGTCCTGTCTAAGGGCAATGTGTGGTGTAAATATTATGCAGAAAATTCGGAATGTGGAAATTAGGAGAAGGTGTGGAGTTACTAAAAGTATTTGTCAGAGGGCTGAAGAGGGGTTGTTGAGGTGGTTTGGTCATTTAGAGAGAATGAATCAAAGTAGAATGACTTGGAGAGCGTATAAATCTGTAGGGAAGGAAGGCGGGGTAGGGGTCGTCCTAGAAAGGTTGGAGGAAGGGGTAAAGGAGGTTTTGTGGGCGAGGGCTTGGACTTCCAGCAAGCATGTGTGAGCATGTTAGATAGGAGTGAATGGAGACGAATGGTTTTTGGGACATGACGATCTGTTGGAGTGTGAGCAGGGTAACATTTTGTGAAGGGATTAAGGGAAACCAGTTAATTGATTTAGTTGGACTTGAGTCCTGGAAATGGGAAGTACAATGCCTGCACTTTAAAGGAGGGGTCTGAGATAGTGACAGCTGGGAGGGACTATTCTCAGCTGTCGTATCTGAGCTCCTCTGCAAAGACAGTAATTATGTATGAGTGTGGTGAAAGTGTTGAATGATGATGAAAGTATTTTCTTTTTGGGGATTTTCTTTCTTTTTGGGTCACCCTGCCTCGGTGGGAGACGGCCGATTGTTGAAGAAAAAAATAAAAATGTGATGTCACAAGTGCCATAAAAACAAACCTGAACTTTCCATTGCCACCCGTTCCTGGATTCAGAGTGAATTTATTGAGAATAACCGGGTAACGGGATTCCAGTAACTCTGGATCTGTAATTCTAGTATTTGTCATGTGAACGTGAATCCCACTGCGGCCATGCCAAGCTGGGCCCTGAAATAAATAGGTCGAATGAATACAACACAAAAATTTCAAATATTAACTGCTTTACAAAAATAAATCAAATGTACAGCAGTTATAAAAACAATGAAAATAAAAAAACTTTAAACAAAGCCATAACATATTCAATTAAATATTTACTTGTGGAATTCATATTTTTAATTATGATCAATAAAATCTAAAAAAAAAAACCACAAATTTTCACTGATATACTAGTACGTACTGATACCACCAAAATTAGCCAATACCGATACTTTGGCATGCCCCTATAACAAAGCACCTACAGTATCCAAAAATATAACTACTTATTCAAATATTCAAAACAACAGTACAGCATACCGCTCCTGCACCTCCAGCCACTGTCTCGTAATAGCCCACACTCTCATCACCAAAGGTTATATTGTTCATGCAGCCCTGGGATGCAGCACAAGCACCAAAGGCACGTAGAATGACATCAACTATTCTCTGTGATGTCTGCACATTACCACCAACAACTGCTGCATCTGGTGAAGGATCCAATATGCAGCCTGGAGGAATCTTTATAGTTACTGGTTTCAGACAACCCTGAAATTAAATAAATTTTGTTACAAAGTTTAAATATACTGACATAAAATACAGCCTCTCCTCACTTAGCGGCATACTCATCCACCAATGCCTCGGAATTACGACGGGCTCTCTGACCAGTATTTATACCTAAAAAAAGTACATTAAAGCTGATTTCCTCTATTCTGTTTATTTCAATATACATACAGTACACTACTGTATAAACATTTAAAACAATATCAAAGATGGCTGACACAAACTCACTACCATTATAGTATGCTCCTCACTTAGAGACGAATTCATTTAATGACGTGGTCTTAGGAAAGGAACTCCGTCATTAAGTGAGATGAGGCTGTAATAAATAATTTGCACAAATACTATTTATAATTTTTTAATTTCTTCTGAAATGTTATTTTGTATTTTTTAAATTCTGCTTTATATTGAAGAGGGAATAATTCTCACAGGATGAGAATGTTAAACATAATTGCTAGTAGTGGCAGGGTAATATCAAGTAAGTTAAAGACAATAAGGAAGTGGTGTATACTAGTAGATGCGAGATTGGAGGGAGAGGAAGGGCACAAAGATGAGCAATACACACACAACCCGCACATATAAAAAGAGAGGAGCTTACGACGACGTTTCTTGTCCTAACCCATGCGGGCCGCCAGCTTCATTGCAGTGCTCCTTTCCTAGAATATGACTGACTCCACTACTACTACTACCACTTCCACTACTACCTCCATTATTACCCCACTTTCTTGTGCCCTCCCCTGTCTGCCTGCCTATAAATAACCCTTCCACCTGTCCTGTGTGTTAGTGTGACTTTGTAAATGGTCCAAGTCGGACCGAAACGTCGTCGTAAGCTCCTCTCTTTTTATATGTGTGGGTTGTGTGTGTATTGTTCCAGTCACGGTAGTGTGCCTTTTTTTGTTATTTAAAGATGAGCAAAATTGTAGAGTGCAAAAGAAATCAATGTATAGGAGGGCCCCATGTTTTGGCACCCTCTTTTCGGTGTTCCACACTTTTGTTGGTTTTCAACTGAGCCATTGCTTATTATGTTCGGTTCTTTTACTGCTTTCCCGCCATTTGCACAACAGTTGCAAAAGGGATGGGTGACGGCTCCATATTTTAAGGTAAGTATTTTATGTACTGTGTACTTATTTTACTTTTTTATTTGTTTTTTATGCCTAGCTGGATTGAACGCTTAATATATGATAGTGTAAACACATTATTAGGCATTTTAGATGCATTCGATTTTGAAAAATGTTCTTTTCCACTCGCTGGCGATTTTCACTTATCACATAGGGTCAGGAACCTAAGAGCTGTAAAAACGGGGCCCTCCTGTATACGAGTTTTTAAATTATGAAGCATTTGCTTCTTACAAGCCGCTTCCACTGAGTCCTGTCATTGGAGGCACTCATGCAATGTTTACATATATACATACACCATGCTTTTTTTTTCCACTCTTTACATTTTTGTTCATCTTTGTACCCTTCCTCTACCTCCAATCACTCATCTACTGGTTTCCAATTACTTGGATCAAGAGCCCTTCACTGGCATCAAAGCACCCCTTTGAAGGAACTACACATATTATACCCACTGCAAATGTATAATGTTTCAACTTATAATCTATTACACATGAATTCAAAAGCCCTACCTAAGCTATCTTTATTACAAACCATTATATATAGTAAGCTACTGTACAAAAACCTGCTGCAAACACAAAACTTACCTGATTGAGGGGTATATCATGACCAACCATGGAGCGAAGGCAATAAATAACAGCTGAGACAGTGATGGCTTTTGGTGCATTGCAATTGCCCCAAACTTCTGGCCCTGTTCCACTGTTAAGAAAATGGGAAATAAACTTTGTATATGTATACACACATGTGTATTTGTGTACATATCTTTGTGAATACAGAATGCACAGATGAAGGTCTCCACCAGCCAAAGTAAAGGCTGTCTATGTAGTTACCTCTCCAGCTACTGGCCAAACGCAATGTATATATGTACCAAAGATATCAAGTGATGTGCATATAGGTCAAACATCACACAAATGAGAAAAGTAATAACTGAATGTAGCAGTACTGCATGTATGTGAGAGATTACCCTGTGATAACCTGTTTGTAATTACAGGAACGGATTTTTTTTTAACACGTCAGCCGTTTCCCACCGAGGCAGAGTGACACAAAAAGAAAGAAAAACCCAAAAAGAAAAAAAACTTTCAACATCATTCAACACTTTAACCATCACTCATACATAATCACTGTCTTTGCAGAGGCACCCAGATACGACAGTTTAGAGCTATGATCATGATATCCCGTCTTCAGTGTTTAATTTAGTAGGTACATAATTTGCCAGTTACTGTGTCAGTTATGCCATGCTTCCAGAAAGCTACTTTAGGCAGCAAAGGTGCAATAATAACAAGACGCAACTCTGGACTTCCACTT
>WNWK01008504.1:0-25000 GCA_009830355.1 Cherax destructor | reverse complement strand
TACAAGCCTTAAGTGACTCTTAATGAGTTGACCTTGAATGAATTCCCTCCATAAGCATGCATATTCTTAATAAACGTACTCTGTGGTTAGCTGCAACCTGAGCTCGAAGATCCGAGAGGTTGTCCTGCAGATTGCGAGTTCCAGATGATCCATAAATCTTACCAGGAGCCATGAGAGCTTCAATCAGTTCTTTTTCCTGGAAACATTTAGCAGCAAAAAACAAGAGGGGAGACATTAGATGGGGAGGTGGAGGAATATTTTGAGTTGCTAAATATTAATGAAGAAAGGGAGGCAGTGATTTCATTCATGGGACAGTGAGGTACATCATCTTGTAAAATAGAGGATGAGCCAGGTGAGAATGGATGAAATGCATGAGGCAGTGCATAGAATGAAAGTGGGTAATGCAGCTGGGATAGATGGAATCAAGACAGAAATGTTAAAAGCAAGTGGGGGTATAGGTCTGAAGTGGTTGGTCTATTTCTTCAATATATGCATGAAAGGGGAAAAGGGTAACTAGAGATTGGCAAAATGCAGGTATAGTTTCTTTGTACATGTATATGAAAAAAAGGGATAAAAGAGTAAAAGAATTATGGGAAAATAAGTCTGTTGAGTATACAGAGTAAAGTACATGGCACTCATTATTGAAAGAATTAAAAGTAAGACAGAAGGTAGGATTACAGGAAGGCAATGTGTGGTGTAAATATTATGCAGAGAATTTGGAGCTTTGAGACTAGAAGGTGGGGGATTACCAAAAGTATTATTCAGATTGCTGAGGAGGGGTTATCGAGGTGGCTTGAACATTTAGAGAAGATGGAGCAAAATAAGATGGTTAGTAGGGTGCATAAATTTGGGGTGGAGGGAAAGGGGTTAGGGTCATCCCAGGAGAGGATGGAGGAAGGAGGTAAAGGAAGTTTTGAGTGCTAGGTGCTTAGATACACAACAGGTAGGAGTAAAGGAAAAGTGGTTGTTATGACTTAACATGCTGTTAGTGTGTGAGCAGGGTAACATTTATGAAGGGATTCAGGGAAAACCATTTAGATGGACTTATGTTCTAGATATATGATCTCTAATGATTTTGTATAATGTCATGTGCAGATTTTAATGAATTCAAATACTTGTTACACCAATCTGCACAGTAAAAGTGTGATAAAGACTAGAGTAAAAGATGCTACAGTAAATTATGTGCAATGTACCTAATAATAATTCAGTACAAATAAAATGTAATATTGCAAATCTAATATTATGCAAGCTCTCTCCTTCACTAAACTATCTATTTATAATTTAATAAACATTAAGTATTATTTTTGTATCAAGAGTGTTAATATTAAAATTATTACTAGTATACTGTATTATGATAGTTTAAACAAAAATTTCTTTCCTTTTTTAAGCTATATATTAACCAATGTTCTAGGTAGTAGGTTGATAGACAGCAACCGCCCAGGAAGGTACTACCATCCTGCCAAGTGAGTGTAAAACGAAAGCCTGTAATTGTTTTACATGATGGTAGGATTGCTGGTGTCTTTTTTCTGTCTCATAAACATGCAAGATTTCAGGTACATCTTGCTACTTCTACTTACACTTAGGTCACACTACACATTCATGTACAAGCATATATATACACGCCCCTCTGGGTTTTCTTCTATTTTCTTACTAGTTCTTGTTCTTATTTCCTCTTATCTCCATGGGGACGTGGAACAGAATTCTTCCTCCGTAGGCCATGCGTGTCGTGGGAGGCGACTGGAATGCCGGGAGCAAGGGGCTAGTAACCCCTTCTCCTGTATATATTACTAAATGTAAAAGGAGAAACTTTCGTTTTTCCTTTTGGGCCACCCTGCCTCGGTGGGAGACGCCCGACATGTTGAAAGAAGAAGAAAGATTAACCAATGTGACTTGTAGCAACTACATATACTAAAACATTGTGTATGCAGTACTTGGGTATTTCCAAATTAAACACTGTCATTAGTTTGCCTGCTTCACTCATCCACGAGAGAAGTCCAGATGATTTTTAACAAATTGCAGGATATCCAAGCTCTTACTTACCCGAAAGACACCTTGGTCAACAAGTTTAAATGTTAAAAAGACTGCTCCTTCTTCTTGTATAGAAGTAGAATGGGGAGGCATTGAACCAGGAGTGATGCCACCAATATCTGCATGGTGACCACGGCTAGCTACATAGAACACTGGACAACGTACACCCCTGAAAATTACCATTAATTACTGAAGTTTTTTCTTAACACAAACAAGCTGTCTCTCATTAAGGTAGGGTAACCCAAAAATGTAAATGCATTCAACATCACCCATTCAATAGCTGTCTTGAAAGAAAGGTACACAGACATCATAATTCAAATGACCCTTTGAACTTCAATATTCTCACCGCTTCATAGCACAGGCACCACCATACTTCCCATTTCCAGGACTTTTAAATACAGTGGACCCTTGAAAATCGTGCACCTCCAAACTCGCCCTTTTATGTAAGTGTATTTTTGAAAGTGCTTTTGTAAGTGTATTTTTGGGGGTCTGAAACGGACTAAGCTAATTTACATTTTTCCTTATGGTAGCAAATTCATTCGGTAATGGCACTCGAACAGCATTCTGGAAAGAATTATGGACGATTATGTCACCCTGCCTCGGTGGGATGTGGCCTGTGTGTTAAAAAAATAAATAATAAACGTGTAAAACATATTAATGAATGGCATACAATATCAACAAGTTGATGAATAAGATGTGTGCAACACCAGGGTATCTTGCACAACAGGCTTCTTCAGTTGAATATGTGCAAATACAGTGGAACCTTGGTACTCAAACTTAATTTGTTTCAGAAGGCTGTTCGAGTGCCGATCTGTTCGAGTACTGAATGAATTTTTCCCAACCAATTTTCTTTTTGGTTGGCTGTTATCACTAATAACAAATACGTAATATAAAAAAACACCAAAAAATGCGAAGAAACACAAAATAGTTTACAGTGAAGTTCTGGCAGGTTGTGTTTGTTTGATCGAGTGCCGAGCAAACGGTCGACTACTGAGCGATTTTTTTACCGAACTAAGCGTTGAAATACCAAACTGTTTGAGTAGGGAGCTGTTCAAGTGGAGACAGTAGTATTAGTTTTAAGATTGTCAATTTCTCAGCCTTGGTAAGTGATGGTTAGTCTCTCAAGCCTAATCACCTCAAATCTACTTCTACTGCCTCCAGCATTACATTTACCTGTATTCAAGTGAAAATGCCTGTTATCCACAGAAAATGTTTTGGCAATAATGATACCCAATTTTTTTTTTTTACACAGATGAATTTACAGACTAAGTGTTATACATGTGTTTTATTCATTTATTTACAACAATTTATTTGAATGTAAAAATGACAAAACATCTATTTAATCATAAAAATGATGTATGAGACATATTCCAATGGCTAGAAAAATACATGAGTTTCATCTCAAGCTAAAATACCTAAAAAAAAATTTGAATTAACTGTGGACAATCCTATGGGTTAATCACAGGTTAAAAATACAGGAAGCAATTTAACTGGCAATGCAAAAATTGCAAACAAGCAATACAAGATGCCCCCATAGTTGTTTTGAATCTTAACCAGCAATGGATAAGCCATTAGAGTAAAAACAGAGAAATAGTCCTTCATCCCTTTTAGTACCAGTATATCTGCTGTATATTCTCCTGTATAAATTACTAAAGTTAAAAAGAGAAACTTTTGTTTTTCTTCTTGGGCCACCCTGCCTCGGTGGGATACGGCTGGTTTGTTGAAAGAAGATATCTGTTAAAAAAAATTATGAAGCACCCTTAAATGCAGTAGATATCAGTTTTATAATTACTGGACTGACACTATTACTCTGCTGAAGTAATGTTTGATTCTATATTGAATTAATTTTGTAATCCTCTTAAATCACATATGCATAATTATGATTATACTGTATTTACAAAAGCTCACTGAAGCTTGTAGGTTATTCAACACTGCATGGCTAAACGAGTTCTTACTTTGTAGAAGGCAAGCTTGAATGTGAATGGAGAAAATTATAGTTAGTGTAACAAGCCAGTTTCAATTTAAAAAGCAAGTCTACACATATGAAAGAGCTACCAAAGAAAATAAAAATAAAGCATACTTGTAAAAAACTGGAGTGATAACAGTAAGGTCAGGTAAGTGTGAGCCTCCTGCTGATGGATGATTTGATAGCAAAACATCCCCTTCTTTCAGGCTATCTCCAAGCACCTCTAACTGTAAATCAAGACGTGTGTACCAGTTTCTATTTGACAGCATGATAAATATCACCCATGAAGCAGGTACAACACCGATTTTCTGGCAATGGGTAATCCAGAACCTCTTAGTGCTTGCAAAATTATGAGACTAGTTTTTTTGGTATATTAGTTTATTGGGCAGCCACAGATGGTATTGTGTGGTGTACACTTGTATTGTTTACACTGCAGTTGTTGGTAGTAATTCCTTGATTTTTGGTAATTCTTAGCATATTTTGCTATCAACCAACCCTGCCTAAGGCTAGGGTTAATAGCTATATTGTACAATTAATTTGGCAATAGCTATTGCTATTGGCAAACAGTGTCAGGAACAAGAGTTAATGAATTTTTATTTGATCCATGAAAAAATATACAGGGAGAAGTCAAAGCACATGAAACAACTTTTCTTGGATAAAATGTTTAAAAAGATAGTCAAGAATGGGTGTCACTGCAGTAGGTCCTGTGGCTTCAACTTAAGTATCCCAGACGTCCGCCCTGTAACTTCACAAAGCCATGACGAGACAGTCAACTATGAAACAGACAGTGATCCTGACAACCCTCAACTTCAAGACCTTTGTCATTTTCTCTACAGTTCCAGTAAAATCCTAAAATTTACCACTTTGGGAGTGGTAGTACTGCAACATTCTTCATAAATACAGACTCTCCTCACTTAGCGACGTACTTGTTTACCGACAACTCGGTCTTACAACAAGCTCTCTGACCAGTACGCATACATAAATGATGTATAATAGAGCTGATTTCCTCTATTCTGTTTATTTCAATAAGTGGACCCTCGGTTAACAAAAAAACTTCATCTCAGAAGCCTGCTCAAGTGCCATTACCGAACGAATTTACGTCCTTAAGAAATAATGTCACATAGGTTAGTCTATTTCAGACCCCCAAAAATACACTTCCACATGCACTTACAATATTATACTTACATAATTGTACGATTTCCGGGGTATTCGTTAACCGAGGGTCCACTGTATACAGTACAGTGGTACCTCTACTTACGAGCAGCTCCCAACTCGAACAATTATGTAAGTGTATTTTTGTAGGAGCTTTTGTAAGTGTATTTTTGGGGGTTTGAAATGGATTAATCTAATTTTCATTATTTCTTATGGGAAAAAATTCCTTCAGTATCGGCACTTGAATAGCCGTCTGGAACGAATTTTTCTCGTAACTCGAGGTACCACTGTACACTACTATAAAAACATTTAAAAATATATCAAAAATGTTATAAATGGTGCTAAGGTGATAACATTATTGCCTGTAAGATAACATTATTGTCTGTTGGATAACATTATTGCCTGTAGGATAGCATTATTGTCTGTTGGATAACATTATTGTCTATTGATATACCTTTGAAGAGTTTCGAGAGTTCATCTACTCTCTGAGCCCGGCCATGGGCCAGGCTCGTCTGGTGCTTGCCTGGTCAACCAGGCTGTTGCTGCTGGAGGCCTGCTGCCCCACATATCCATCACAGCCTGGTTGATCTGGCACCTGGTGAAGATACTTGTCCAGTTTCCTCTTGAAGGCTTCTACACTGGTTCCAGCCCTGTTTCGGATATCTTCTGGTAAGATGTTGAATAGTCTGGGACCCCGGATGTTAATACAGTGCTCCCGTATTGTCCCCACCGCACCCCTGCTCCTCATTGGGTTTATTTTACACTTCCTACCATATCTCTCACTCCAGTATGTTGTTATGTCAGTGTGCAGATTTGGGACCATGCCCTCAAGTACTTTCCAGGTATATATTATCATGTATCTCTCTCTCCTCCGCTCCAATGAGTACATGTTCAAGACTTGAAGGCGTTCCCAATAATTTACGTTTCAATGGCTCAATGTGAGCCGTAAACGATCTCTGAATTTGTTCCAGCTCTGATATTTCTCCTGCCCTGAACGGGGCCGTCAGCACTGAGCAGTATTCTAAGTGAGGGAGCACTAGTGATTTGAAGAGTGTCACCATCGGCATTATTTCCCTTGTTTTGAAAGTTCTCAATACCCACCCCATCATCTTCCTGGCTGTTGAGATCTTTGTCTTGTTATGGTCTTTAAAAGACAGATCAGCAGACACTACCATTATACTAGTATACTCTTCACTTAGCAACGAATTCGTTTACTGACGTGGTCTTAGGAACGGAACTCCTTCGTTAACCCTTTCAGGGTCGGTGCCGTGCTAATACGTTTTATGCGCCAGGGTTGGTGCTGTACTAGTACGCGTAAATTCTAGCGGCCTTAAATTAAGCGGGAAATGGCTGGTAGGCTTAGAGGTGAGAGAATGGGTCTGCGTGGTCAGTGTGCACGGTAGGAAAAAAATCAGGCACTGTGGTGCATTGTGGGAACGCCATTTCAGTACACCTTGTCCACCATGCCTCACAGCAAGAAACACCTTACTCCTCGGTGAATTGGGACACTTTTGTTCCCCAGTGACAGTTCAAATACAGATGGGGGTGTCAGTGAAGGTGACTTTCAAGGTTTTGAGTTTTGAGGAGGTTGTGACTGAAACTAATGACCATAATACCGGTAATAGTGAGGAAAACCCAGACGACCCTCAACCTTCCACCTCTGTGGCGTCTTGTTCACGTTCAGTTGTACCAGAACGAAGGAGGAAACTCTTATTTACCCATATCCAGGACTCAGATGTGAGCAATGGTGATGATAGTGATAATGAATATGATCTCCAGCTCTTCAAAACAGTTCCAGTAGCGAGAGTGAAGTGGAATATTTACCAGTGAAGCGTCAGTATATACGACGGTATATGCACTCTGGTAGTGTGCCATATGCTATTCCAAGGATTAGGAGTACATCTTGGAGTACATCCCGTGGGCGTACAATAGGCACAGATAGTGAAAACGAAATTGATAGTGTTGCAATTGGGATGAGAAATGTGGATGTGGCAGGAGATGGTAGTGGTAATAGTGGTGCCAGCCGTGAGGCACCAGCAGTGGACCATGCTGTTACCCACGCCGCTGAGTCAGCTCAGCTACAACAAAGACCACCCTCACCCACCTACCCACCCCCACAACCTCCACTCCCACAACCACCTGTCAATATCCAGTACCCACCAGCAGACCGCACCTGGGATTGGCAGGAAGCTGACAATTTTCTTCCCAATCCCCATCAGTTTGATAAAAGTCAAAGTGGAATATGCCCATCTTGTACACTTGAGAACAATGCCACTGAACTGGAATATTTTGAGTTATTCTTTGACGAACCCCTGATGGAAATTATTGTTAGGGAAAGCAACAGATACTACAATTACATCATGGCAAACACAATTCTTTCACCAAGATCACGTCTACACCAGTGGAAGGAGACAACTGTGGCTGAGATGTATCTTTTCTTTGCCACAATAATGCTTATGCCACATGTGTATAAGCACAGTGTCAAATAATACTGGTCGACAGACCGCCTGATTGCAACCTCAGGTTTCAGTGATATTATACCAGTGAATCGATTTGTGCTACTGTTACGTATGCTACACTTCTCAGACAAAACCAGGCCTGACAGAAATGACAGGTTATATAAGATTAGGAATGTGTTTGTGTATCTGAAAGAGAAATTCAATATGTACTTTTATCCCTTCAGGAAGCTTGTTATTGATGCGTCTTTGATTCTGTTCAAAGGTAGACTGTCGTTCAAGCAGTATATACCAAGCAAGAGGAAACGCTTTGGTATGAAGTTGTTTGTGCTTTGTGATTGCTACAGTGGTCTTGTATTGGATATTATTGTGTACACTGGAAGTAATACATTGCAAGATACCAAGAAGTCATTGGGTATCTCTGGTGATGTGGTTAGAACAATGATGGAATCATATCTTGGTAAGGGGCATATATTATATACTGATAACTGGTACACAAGCCCCTTACTCAGTGAATTTTTGCGATTGAACATGACAGATGTGTGCGGTACAGTGCGTGGAAATCCTAAGCATATGCCTAGGTTTGATGTAGGCACTCATAGAGGTCAGGTGCAAGGGTTTGCTGCCAATGACATTATGGCATTTCGGTGGCATGACAAACGAGATGTCACACTGTTGTCATCAGTTCACCCTAATGAAATGGCAGACACTGGCAGGCAGAATAGAGACCAGTGAACCCATTCTAAAACCTGCAGCTGTGATGGACTACACCCTCAATATGTGTTCAGTGGACAAATGTGACATGCAGATTGGGTTTGCTGATTGTGTTCGCAAGAGTTACAAGTGGTACATAAAACTCTTTTTCCATATTCTGGACATTTCCATGCTCAATGTTTATAATATGTATAAGATGAGGACCAGAAACAAACCACCATATGGCAAATTTTGTTTGTCTGTGATCAGACAAATAATCACCAAGTACCAAGTAGCAACACCTGCAATAGAAAACCGCCCACGAAATTACCAACAACTACCCTCTCGTCTGAGGCCTGGTGATCACTTCGTAATGAAACTGCCTGCTACTCTTTCTTCTTTCTTTCAACACGACGGCCGTTTCCCACCGAAGCAGGGTGGCCTAAAAGAAAAAACGAAAGTTTCTCCTTTTACATTTAGTAATATATACAGGAGAAGGGGTTACTAGCCCCTTGCACCCGGCATTTTAGTCGCCTCTTACGACACGCATGGCTTACGGAGGAAGAATTCTGTTCCACTTCCCCATGGAGAAAATGTTTCTGCCCCACCGGGAATTGAACCCGGCCCCTCCGTGCGTGAAGCAAGAGCTTTTACCCACTAGGCCACCAGGGGCTAGCTTGCTACTGCTTGCAAGAAAAAGGCTCAGGTGTTATGTCTGTGCACATACAAAAAGACGCCAACAACAACGCAGAGACACTTGTTTTATGTGCGAGGAGTGTGAAACACCACTGTGCATGACACCATGTTTCAAAGACTTCCACAGGCTGCACAACTAGGAACATGTCCAGTGACTCTATATGTGTGTATATATATGATTGAATAATAGTACAGTGGACCCTCGGTTAACGAATACCCCGGAAATCGTGCAATTATGTAAGTATAATTTTGTAAGTTCTTGTGGAAGTGTATTTTTGGGGGTCTGAAATAGACTAACCTACGTGAAATTTTTCCTTAAGGGAGTAAATTCGTTCGGTAATGGCACTTGAGCAGACTTCAGGAGTGAAGTTTTTACGAAACTCGGGGGTCCACTGTAATAAACAGTATTTTACATTGTTAGTTTTTGTAAATATGTTTTGTAAACAATATAATGAGAACAAAGTTTGAGCGGTTATTGTGTAGTATACAACGAGTGAATATATTTGAAAAACAGCACTTATATTGGTCTCACAGGCCATAAAAGTTATTTGAAAAAAAAATTAAAAAAGAAAACTAAAAAACAAAACAAAATAAGAGTTTACTGGGTGACCGGCAGTCAGCAATGTTGCCGTAAGCAGTTCAAGCTTCTATATCTTGTTAAGTATTGATCGCAAAAAAAATTTTTTAGCCTATTAGATTTAGAAAAAAAAAAACTATCATTTCATGAGAAATTTTTTTTTTCGAATATTTTTCGACCCTGAGAACGAGTTTCCGAGAGGGCCTGTCGACCCTGAAAGGGTTAAGCGAGGAGAGGCTGTACAGTAATTAATAAACCTACTTCATTTATACTAAAGTTTAATTTAGGTTTCTAGCAGTCCATGGTGGGTCAGAGGTGTATTGTTGGGTTATTATTAAATGACCTCTGCTGTTCCAGTAAAATCGATATTAAGGCTTAGGAACCAAGAGTGCAAGTGCTGGAAAATCGGTGTTGTATCTATATTATAAGAAAACTTCCTAAGGCAAGTAAAAATCTGGAAAAGAAATTTAATTATATTGGGATGAATCTGACAGACAACAGTGCACTGTTTATCCTACACAATATAAAGAGATGTAAAGAATATGAACCAATTATTATAATGCAAATTTTAACATCTTTTTATTGCTATCTTATCTGGTACATTTAAATTAGTTATGTATTTATGTTCTAATTTGATTTTCTTTGGGTATTTTTTTTTTAACCTTAATGGCACTCCTACCAAGGCAGGGTGACCCAAAAGAAAACCCATTTACCATCATTCATTCAATCACCGTCTTTCCAGAAGTGTGCTGACATCACAATCAGACTACCTTCTGACTGCAACATCACCCAGCCCCCCTCCTTCAGAGTGCAGGCACTGCCCTTCAAACCACCAGGACTCAGGTCAGGTTAACCAGTTTTCCCTGAATCCCTTCACAAAAGTTACCTTGCTCACATTCCAACAGCACATGAAGTCATAAAAATCACTTGCCTCTGTTCATTCCTATTTAATACTCACAAAGGCTTGTTGAATGTCCAAGCTCCCTTACACTTAAAACCTTTGCCCTTCTACTTTTTATATGTGTTATATACAGTGCTTAACCAAATCCAAGAAAATGCTATGCCAAATGTTCCAAATAATTTTTATAAATTCTTCCATAATACTTAAAGATGACTAATTTCTAAGTCTATATAGGAGGTCATAAACTCAGGTATGATATTTCCATGTTAAATACTATATCAAAATATATAAATTAATAGATAAATTTCTATCTCCATGGGGACATGGAGAAGAATACTTCCTCTATACGCCCTGTGTGTTGTAAGAAGCGACTAAAATGCCAGGAGCAAGGGGCTAGTAACCCCCTTCTCCTGTATTACTAAATGTAAAAAAAAAAAAACTTTTCTTTTTCTTTTTAGGCCACCCTGCCTTGGTGGGATATGGCTGGTGAGTTTGAGGGGAAGGATTATCACTCCTTATCTTTTCTCTCTTTTTGAGTCTTCATTTCCTAAAAAACTAATTTATATATTTTTTTTTACCTTAATTTTTTACTCGCATCCTTTTTAAGTGTTCATTCATTCTCTTTATTGATCTTTACTACACTACATCTATATTTTCAAAGTCTGTTTACTTTTTTTAACTGTTAAGTTGGTGTCTATCACTCGGCACAGCTCATATAGCAGTACTTTAAAAAAAAAAAAAGCCTTGAAAAATGAGAAAACTGACCTGATATTGCACAGTTTCTTGCATAGCTCCTAAATGAACTGGAATATGAGGAGCATTAGACACCAATCCACCATCAGGTCCAAACAGTGCACACGAGAAGTCAAGTCGTTCTTTAATGTTTGTTGAAATCGAGGTTCTTTGCAAAATCCTGACCAAAGAATGATTATTAAGCTTCTGTCAGACTACTGGAAAGTCTTTGCACAAAAGTCAAAACTTAATACAGTAGTACCTCGAGTTACAAGCTTAATTCGTTCCAGACGGCTATTCAAGTGCCGATACCGAAGGAATTTTTTCCCTTAAATAAGAAATAATGAAAATTAGATTAATCCATTTCAGACCCCCAAAAATACACTTACAAAAGCAACTACAAAAATACACTTACATAATTGTTCGAGTTGGGAGCTGCTCGTAAGTAGAGGTACCACTGTACATGTTCCAAGAATTGTATAAAAGGACTGTGTAAAAGAGCTGTTTAAAAAGAACTGCAAAGGTGTTATGAACAGCATAAAAGTGGCAAAAAATAGGACTGAAAGGAAGCTATTTGCATAATTGACAATTTGCCTGCTTGGCAATCATTCTATCTTTTAGTATTACATTTAGTTTAAGTCTGCCTAAAATATTTTACGTAACTATGGGCTCTTCCATGTAAGAAATTAATACTGTAAACCCATCTTTGTAGCCTTACACACCTTCCCATCTGCTCGGCCAAACTCATGAACCGATGCGAGAAAATTGATAGCTGAATTGCATCTAGGTCGGTACCAATTATCTTTTTTTTGGAACTTCCAATTTTTATTTGTACATCTCCCTGAGGTGTGATGTGGCCTATGCAATCTGAAATCATACTTCTAATAAAAAGAAATGAATAAAATTATTAATATACTTGTTTAAGCTACAATAGTATTTAGATTCAGTTTGATAGTCTAATTTACCTGACCACATTAAAAGTAGTGCTGATAGTAAGGGCAAACTCAGTAATTAAACATTGGTAAACAATGCCTTAAAATATTTTATGCAAACAAAAATAATATAAAAGCATCTTTTAAATTTTTTAAAGCTTACTACTTTTACATACATAAATATGAAGCATCATCAAAAGGTTCCCAAACTGCCATGAAAAAATATATAGGCTTACCTAATCACCTAGCTGCAGCTGTATTCCCCAAAGTACTCTCCTTTGGAGACTATACACTAATCCCAGTGTCTCTGCCACTTCTGGAAACATTTCTGAAACTCTTCTTTCTTAATGGTGTCTAGAGCAGCTTGCAATTCTGCTTGAATTGCAATCCTTTGAGTGCCATTTTTATTTTTGGGAAGAGAAAGAAGTCACAGGAGGATTGATCTTGGGAGTAGGGAGGGTGGGAAATGGCCACCATGACATTTTTGCCCAGAAAATTATGGACTTTCTGGTTGTGAACCAGTAAGTGGGGCACAAATTTTACTACTACTCACCTCATGTTCAAGTTTTCAGTCAATCCTTTGACCCGACCCATAAGAAATTCCCATAGAACTTGCAATTTCCTGGATACTCTGATAACAATCTCTGACTTGCCTTCCTCACTTTTTCAATGCTGAAGTCTGTTTTTGACACTGATAAACAACCAAAGCATTCATCACCCTCAAGTGATGTTTGTCCAGTTTTGAATCGAGAAAACCATTCCAAATGCTGTGTCTAGCTAAATGCCTCATCACCAAATGCTTACTAAAGTATTTTGCATGTTTCACCAGCTGTTTTTCCGAGCTTGAAACAGAATTTCTCTCTCTCACACGCACAAACACAAACAAACACACACTTGCTATAATTTCTTTTATAGATTCCATTTTGTTACACAAAAAAATCGCAATAATGCACCAACAATACAACAAAAAATGCCAGTCTAACCTCAATGGAATAACTGACCACATTGAAACTTGCAATGTTACTTCACAAAGGAGTATACTGCACAGGGTGATCTACACCCCAGCCATATATCACCCAGGAGGTACACGAAAATTGGAGTACAGGAACTTTTTGATATCACTTCACACTGAATTGCTTTATGGCATTACAGTGCTATACTTCAAAGTGTTGAAAGGAAATGGTAAAAAGAGAAGGGGGTCACAGTTGATGTAGTAAACTAGATTCAATTAAGAAATTATAGTGTGTCTACTAATGGTGCAACCTTCAGAAAGCAGGTTATATAATGCAACCACCATATCAGTGCTAAGGGTGTCTGAAATAAAACTGATGCACTTTCTGTCTCTGAGAACCAGTCGTAAATCTATCATCTGTAATAGAATCTACACTAGTCACTCACTCAAGTAAAAGTCCAATATATTTATTCTTAGCCTTATTTAGGATGTGCATGTCATACAATGAATCAAGGCAAATCAAATCTTCATTATCCTCAGAAAATAATTAATATAATATAGAAGATCAAACCTGGCTCTATCAATATAGTTGACAACTTGTCCATGATAATGGCAGGTCCAGTTATAATGTGTCCACATGCCAATGATGACAACATATACACTTTTGTATCTAACCAGCCTTCATCAAAGTACACACTTGTTACCTGTAAAAATTGCAAATGAACATATTAGATCACTACTGAGTTTCTTGAATTCCAACAATAAGCTAGTGTATGACATATACAAGACAGCCAGTGTGTTAAAAAACAACTTCTTTCAGTGTATTATAAATCAGACAATACAGAAGGCAAAAATCTATGGTTTTCTATTCACAAAATAATGTATCTTTTTCTTTTTGAATAAAAAGAGAATCTAGCACATTGTATTAACCAAATTTTTTTTAGCACATTTACTGCTACCTGCCATTCAAATACACATGTTCATCAATACTTTAAATATTGGCCTTATTGTGATGATGTTCAGTAGCCAAACCAAAAAATAAAAAACTTGCATTGTTAGAAAAAAATATTATTGTAAGGTACTCAAGTAAGCTAATTGATTAAATTTAAAATAAAGTAATTCTGTAACATTACTGAGGAATCATCCAACACATTATCTACATTACTGCACTACAGTACATTGTATCACACCCCAAACAATATTTCAAATTTTAAAGTAAATAAACCTTGAAAGCAGTTAAAAGATTTTATCATACCAAAAGAATTATAAATGATATATGAAATAAATTTATTTGGGTTCTCTTGATATAACACAGAAGAAAAATTTAAACTATAATATTCCTAAGTGGAATACCCTAATTAGTGGACCAAAATACCTACAGCTTCTATCTTTGGTTCTCCTTTGGCTTGAGCTATATTTTCATCTGTTTTTATTGCCAACTTTCCAATTCCTCGAACTCGAATGTCATCCACAAATATTTGTCGGTCGTCAATGACAAAACCAAATTCTCTCTTGTACCTGTATAAATGAATAATAATTTCATTTCAGAGCCTAATGATTTATCATTATATAGGAAAAGGTACATACCCACTTTCCATGAGGAAGTGGAGAAGAATCTTTCTTCCATACGGGGTTACTAGCCCCTTGCTCCCAGCAACAGGGCTAGTAACTCCTTCTCTTGTATAAATAATTAAATGTAAAAAGAAGAAAAGTTTTATAAGGTTTTCTTCTTTTCTGAGTCACCCTGCCTTATTGGGAAAAGACCAGTATGTTAAAAAAAAAAAATGGCCCAATAAGAATAAAAACAAATGTACTGTATTCACCAAGAGATCTAGGAAGCACATTAAAGTCATACTGCTTATACATTTCTAAAAATATTCTCAAATTTTATATACCCTGAACACTTGTCAAATACATATATTCAGGATAGTACAATATTACATGCAATAGTTCTCATTTTATATAATACATATATACATTGTGAATAAAGGTGGGTGGGTTTCCCATGGCAGTCTTCTGCTCACATACTATAAGTTTACCTCATTTTACTTCTACACATTGTTTTTAGTTTTGACTATTTTTTTTTTCAACAAGTCGGCCGTCTCCCAACGAGGCAGGGTGACCCCAAAAGAAAGAAAATTCCCAAAAAGAAAATACTTTCATCATCATTCAACACTTTCACCTCACTCATACATAATCACTGTCTTTGCAGAGGAGCTCAGATACGACAGCTGAGAATAGTCCCTCCAAACTGCCAATATCCCGCTCGTCTATTGTATATTAGATAAACTACTAGGTAGTAGACAGCAACACCCAGGGAGGTACTACCGTCCTGCCAAGTGAATGTGTAATTGAAATCTGGAATTTGTTTTACATGATGGTAGGATTGCTGGTGTCTTTTTTGTGTCTCATAAACATACAAGATTTCAGGTACATCTTGCTACTTCTACTTACACTTAGGTCACACTACACATGCATGTACACACATATACAGTGGACCCCCGGTGTTCGTCCTGCTCGAAATTCGCCCTTTTATGTAAGTGTATTTTTTTAAATGTTTTTATAAGTGTATTTTTGGGGGTCTAAAAGGACTAGCCTACTTTACATTATTCCTTATGGGAATAAATTCGTTTGGTAATGGCACCTGAACAGCATTCTGGAACGAAAAAATCACGAAAACCGGGGGTCCACTGTATATACATATACAGCCTCTCCTCACTTAGCGACGTACTCATTTACCGACTCCTCGGACTTACAACGTTCTCTCTGACCAGTATGCATACTATACACATGCAAAACAACCACGGGGGGAGTAGAGTTGTTTTGCATCCTGTACCACTTGGTTTGCAATATTTGCATAATACAGTGGTACCCCGACTTACGATATTTTTTCATTCCAGAATGTTGTTCAAGTGCCATTACCAAACGAATTTATCTACATAAGAAATGATGTAAAATAGACTAGTCCTTTTAGACCCCCAAAATTACACTTACAAAAGCATTTAAAAAAATCAACTTACATAAAAGTCCAAGTTTGGAGCAGAACGAACACTGGGGGTCCACTGTACAGTAGGGAACTGCTTTACAGTGTTTCGCCTTACGGTGTTCCACTAATATGGCGATTTAAAATTATGACTAAAACTTGCTATACGGCGAGCGGTCTTTCTAATACAGAGAGCCCCACCCAGTTTGTTTACATTCTCCGTAAGCGTCCGGAAATTTTCCAAAATTTCAAGTGTTTTAAAGTTATTGCATATTTTATATGTACTCTGATAATTATACTTATGTGTACCTGTACCTAAATATACTTAATATACTTACTGTGCTGGTGTGCAGGTACACATTAAAATCACTAAGAGTCTCTCTACTGGATGCCATATAATAATCTCTTGGACGCATTAAATGTCGTATACATTGATACGTATATGCATTTTATCACTCTAGGGCGCTTTAAGCGTCGTACTATATTATGTGTAGGTGGGGTGGCCAGGAGGGCTACAATACCTACCCACACCTGACTTCTTACAATAAATACTACTCACCTTTTGCCCTACATTAAGACTACAAATATTTTGAGGTAAATAATGAGTGTACTGTGTGTGTATTTTACTTTTTATTGTTTTTTAATGCCTAGTTCTATTGCTAACTTAATATATGTTAGTGTAAACATGTTATCTTGCATTTATATGCATTTATAAGTGGAAAAAAATGGCGTTCTGCTTTCCGGCGATAGCCTGGAACCTAACCTGCCATATAAGTGGGGCCCTACTGTACATGTATATATATACCCATCTGGGTTTTCTTCTATTTACATAATAGTTCTTGTTCTTCTTTATTTCCTCTTATCTCTGTGGGGTAATAGAAAAGAATTCTTCCTCCGTAAGCCAAGTGTGTCGTAAGAGGAGACTAAAATGCTGGGAGCAAGGAGCTAGTGACCCTTTCTCCTGTATAAATTAATAAATTTAAAAATAAAAACGTTTGTTTTTCTTTTTGGGTCACCTGCTTCGGTGGGATGTGGCTGGTGTTAAAAAAATTAGATAAACTATGAAATATTTTTCCTTGGATTTTCATTCCACACAAAAAACAGTGATTAATCAAAACTATTTATAAAAGACCCTTTCATTAACCCTTAAACGGTCCAAACGTATATATACGTTAGTACTGCTACTGCCCCAAATATTTTGAAAAAAACAAAAAAAACAAAATTTTTATAGAAATAAAGAGCACATTTTTTTAAGTGTTATAGGACAAAAAAATTTTTGGGGTCAGTACTTACCGAGATATGAGGCGGAGAAGTTGGCTCTGGATGCTCACCTGACAGCAACAGGAGTCCTGCCGCTTGCAGAATCGTTGCCGATATACGTTTTTTCTCTTCTTCTTTTTATTTTTATATAATTTTTATGTTCTGATAATTACAATTTATAGTAGTTCTTGTGATTTCATAGCCAATCTTTGTTCTGACACTAATATTAGGTACTGAAATTGTACTCAAATAATAATAATAATGATAGTGCATAAAATAATAATAATAATAATGATAGTGCATAAAATAATAATAATAATGATAGTGCATAAAATAATAATAATGATAGTGCATAATAATAATAATAATAATAATAATAATAATAATAATAATACATAATACATAATAATAAAGTTCCCCTGAAGCATTATGTAAGATTTGTGTCGCTGCCTTATCTCATCTGATCTCCACTAAGGATGACTGGAGACATTTGATGGGGAAGTGAGGGTAGTCTTATCTTTTCTAATCAGTCCAGTAATTACAGTAATGACATTTGATGAGATTATACTGCTTCCCTTTATGTGTTACTCAAGCCTGTCTGTCTGTCTGTATCTGTGTGTGTATCTGTCTGTCTGTGTGTGTTAGTTACCATTTTGTCCTAGGCACATGTCGATTTGACACTAGGCCTGTTGTATGTGTGTGTGTGTGTGTGTGTGTAAGGAAACACTTCGAAATGTTTCCGCCCCGCCGGGAATAGAACCCGGGCCCTCCGTGCGTGAAGCAAGAGCTTTACCACTAGGCCACCGGGGTCTTTCTGTCTGTGTGTGTGTCTTTCTGTCTGTGTGTGTGTCTTTCTGTCTGTGTGTGTGTCTTTCTGTCTGTGTGTGTGTCTTTCTGTCTGTGTGTTTGTCTTTCTGTCTGCTTGTCTCAGAGAGTAGCTCATAAACCAACTGGTATTACGCAGATCACAAGCACATTATATCACTTTGTCTTGATTTTTTTAGTTATCCTAGGTAATTTACACTATGTATAATTGTATTTATGTATGTGTTCCTGTGAGATAGAGAGAGATAGAGACAGAGACAGATAAATACAGTCAGACAGACAGAGATAGATAGCCAATCAGGTACCCAGCTGACCAGCCAGGTGGCCAACCAGCTGCTTGCCAGCCAGGTGGCCAGGCAGGCAGGCAGCCAGCTGGCCTGCCAGCCTGCCGACATCACTTTCCACTTCAAAGGGGAGTGTTAATATGACATGACATCAGCGAATCCTTGGTGTTTGCCGCAGTGTTTGCTCTAGCTGGCGCTCAATTTAACTGGTGCTCCCACAAGGCACTAAGTGGTCCCAGATTTTTTTAATATGGCGCACACCAAGTGTTAAGACCCATTCTATGCTGACCAGGCATCTCAGGCCAATCGTGCCAAATTTGGAGGCATGAAAAATAAAACGTATATATACGTTTGGGGCAGTAGCAGTACTAACGTACATATACGTTTGGACCGTTTAAGGGTTAAAAACATTGGGTAATCAAAATACAACAATATTTCCAATAGTATTTCCCTGGAATGCAAGATCATGCAAATACAGTACATATTTACCATCACCTAGTAAAATATAAAGGTCAGACTCAAGAGAGTAAATAGTGCTGCCATCCAGATTGGTGAATGAGCTGAGAAAAATTAATTGGGAAGAAAGAATGATACCTAGGCCTCCTGTCTCAATTAGAATTAAGAACAAGAAGCATTATAATCACAACATGAAATAGTACTCCAGGAATGAACAGGGTAGACAAAGACAGGCCTTTATGAAGGGTAAATCAAGAGTATAGTTGGAAATTACACTCATTGAGTCATCACAAGGATATTTAAGACCATTTCAACATGGAAATACTAAGAAGCAAAATGAACTGAACACTGACAATATAGCTAGTTCACATCATTCAGCTAAGAACTCAAAGGCACGACAAAGAGCTAAATCTCTATCTAACCCCAAAAACTTAAATCTTATGTAACAACAAATAGGTATGTAATTACATAAATGTCTCTGCACTTTTATACATTCACAAATCATACAAATACATAATATAGCACTAACCTTTCCAAGAATGCCTTTTTGAAGTCACCATAACTATATGCATTACTTTTGCTGCTAGCTCCATCTTTAACAGATGAGCACATCAGTGCACAGTCTGTACCCTGGTAACGCATATTCAGGTATGCTTCACAAACAATGTTGGCAGAAGAAAATCCCTGCTGTCGCAGAGAGTCAACACACGTTTTCTCCAGTGCTTCGAGATGTGAGTTCAGATAAAGGAAATTTTCTTGGAAAAAGATATGAGAAACTTAATGAAATTTGACTATAAAAAAATTGTGAATTTTGCATTATGATACAAATAAAATGAACTAGGAATAAATTAAAATACTGAAGAGTGTGTGCAATATAAAAACCCAGTTATATCATACAGTATTCAGAACTGTTAGAAAATATGACTGAAGCAATAATAATCTAAAAGTTTATCATACATTTCTAGAAGCATGAACAATAACTGCCCTGGAGTGGTCAATGTGCCAAGCGACTTTTATAGATCTGAGTTACCACTTATAACGAATAGACTAGGATACCAGGACAGAATAAAAAAGACCTAGTGAACCCAATTGGCAGTAGAAAACACAAGGATAGTGATCTAAGAAAATGAAAGTGGTCTAAAAGGGCATCGCATGGCAGTATAGGACTGAGTGGTGTGCTTTAGTCATACGCCTGGCAGTGCTGAAGTCAGCCACGGAGGCCTACCATACACACCCATAAAAACACCATATACACCATACCACAATATCCTGTCTAGACCAGTGTGGGGATCTCAGTGAGAATAATACATTAAAATGTATATAGGACTGATCAGAGAGGAATAAATATAGAGAGTTATACAGTGAGCAAACAGAAATAAATACATATTATAACAATAATATAATATAAGGTGTAGTAAGTCTCCATAATCAGTACATCCCACATATACTAATACAAATAGGATACAGGCAGAATGGCAGTACAGTATATCTGTGGGACTTGTGAAAAGGCTCTTGGGAAAAGATCTAGAATCACATGCAACCTTTGCTTTTCAAAACATCATGTCACATGTTCAAAAATTAACACAGTAACAAGAAGTGACATCCGTCTAGAAAGGTGTTTCTGGATCTGCAACAAGGATTTGGAACTATGGACAGATATCAGGAAAGCACTCAGGAGGCTAATAAACAATAAGCATGAAGAAAAAGAGGAACTATTGAATAGTCTTCCCGGTATATATAGAACTTGGGAAGATAAGAAAGGGGTAAAGTATAACACACAGAATGACCAGTCTACAACAATTGACCCAAAAATAAACAGTCATCCACGGGAAAAACACAGGAGACAAAAACATTAGCTAACTCAGCCCCCAGCCCCAGGACAGACCCAGACCCAGCCCCCAGCCATAGTGAACATCCGGTTTTGGTTAAGGACGCCACCACAGCCATAGCCTCTAATACAGATATAGTAGGGGAGTCCTCTTCCAGGGAAAATGTTGGCCCCATGTTATCAAAGGAGAAAAGCGCAGATAACGAGGAAAACCAAGGAGTGGAAAGAGAGGAAAAAAACGCAGATAATTCTGCAGATCTTTGGGAAAATACAAAGTCAGTAAATATAGGCAGTCAAAACATATGCAGAGATTGTTGGAATAAACACACCAGAAAATGTGCCAACATGTTAAGGAAAGGAAAGTGTCGGTTTAACAAAGAGTGCAGATACTTCCATCCAGTGATGTGTCAAGCTTCAACACAGTCCAGAGAATGTTATGACATGAGCTGCCCAGACCACCATATAAAGGGAACAGTACGATACAGAGAAAGCAGGGAAAGGGAAAATGAAAAAGAACAGCAATCTTTTTTAGATATAAGGAGAAACAACCAGATAAAAGAAAGAGACAAAAGGTGGAAATGGTACAGAGGGGACAGATGGGCAGAACAGTGGGACAAGACAACACAGGCACCAGCTCATCAGGGCTGTATAAACAATCAAAGTCAGTACTGGAGAAACCAGGGGTATGGGCACCAGGGGCCATACCAGGTAGGACATCACCAGTGGTACTAACCAAACACAAAGAAAGACCAAACATCCCAAATGGTAACTCCTGCTTCATATTTGCAAATATTCAGGGTCTGAAATCAAATAAAAATGACAAAGTTAGTTATGTTAGTGGACTCCTATCAGAAGCAAATGCCATGTTTGGAGCATTTACAGAAACACATACAAGGGATGTTTTGGACGGAGAGATTAAGATAGAAAACTATAACATGTATAGATGTGATAGAATTAATAGGTCACAGGGAGGAGTAGGACTCTATATAAAGATACTCTCTGTTGCACAGAAGTTTTGAACGCTACGAATGATATAGTAGAAATCCTCGGCATTAAAGTGGAAAATAAGAATCTAGTAATTATCCTAGTATACAAACCACCATCAGCAACTGCGGAGGAATTCACAGAGCAGTTAAAGAAGATAGATAGCTATCTGGATAGGCTAGAGAATCCCACCCCAAACATTTTAATCCTTGGAGATTTTAATCTCCCTCATGTAAAATGGAAGATGAGGCACCATAATGTTATACCAGAAATAACTCCTGGAAGCACCCTGGCTCAACAGGCACATACCAGGGAACTAATGAGGCTTTGTGAAAAGTACTCACTAAACCAACAGATAATTGATCCCACTAGAAATGAAAATACCCTGGATTTGATATTCACAAACAACGAGGAATTAATCAGAGACATAACAGTTACAAAAACAATATACTCTGATCATAACATCATAGAAGTTCAAACTAGTATTAACTCAGGGTTAGGGAACTGCGACACTAATGTTAGAGACGGAATGTTCAGTAAGTTTAATTTTAATAACCATAGAATTGACTGGGAAAAAATAAACCAAGAGCTATCAGACATATCATGGGAATCAGACATGAGCACCCTAAATCCCCACCAGTGCCTAGAGAAGCTGAATACAGAAGCATACAAGGTATGTATGAAACACGTACCATTGAGGAAACCCCGAAGAAGATCAGATATAGAGAGAGCGTAGGAGATGGTACAGGAAGAAGAAAACGGGTTACTGAATTGCTGAAAAACAGTTATGTTGGAACAGAAGAGAGATAGCCTTAACCGAGAGATCACGGAATTAGAGCAAAAACTTAAGATGTCATACCTGACAGAAGAAGTACAAAGGGAACAAAGAGCCATACAGGATATTGCAAGAAACCCAAAATATTTCTACTCCTATGCAAAATCCAAGCTAAGAACTACCTGTAGAATTGGACCATTATTGAGAGGAGATTCGTATACGGACGATGAACAGGAAATGAGTGAAATTCTAAAAGAACAGTATGAGTCAGTGTTCAGCAACCCACTAAATGACAGCAAGGTAGAAAATGCAGAAATATTTTTCACTCCAGCAGAAGGCTGCGCAGACCACCTAACCGACATTAGTACAAATCCCATAGATTTCGAAAAGAAATGGCCAACATGCCCACTCACTCAGCACCTGGACCAGATTCATGGAATGCTTTATTTATAAAGCAGTGCAAAGTACCATTAGCAAGAGCCCTTAGTATTCTGTGGAGAAAGAGCTTAGATCTAGGTGAAATTCCAGAGGCCTTAAAGAGTGCAGACATAGCTCCTTTGCATAAGGGAGGTAGTAGAGCACTAGCTAAAAATTACAGACCAGTAGCCCTCACTTCTCACATCATAAAAATCTTTGAAAGAGTGATGAGACGGCAGATTACAAAGTTCATGGACCAGCACAACCAACATAACCCGAACCAGCATGGCTTTAGAGCGGGTCGATCATGCCTGTCACAGCTGCTGAACCATTATGACAGAATTACAGAGGCATTGGAGGACGACCAAAACGCAGATGTGATTTACACAGATTTTGCAAGGCGTTTGACAAATGCGATCATGGAGTGATAGCGCACAAAATGAGGGCCATAGGCATTACGGGAAGGTAGGCAGATGGATTTTGAGTTCCTAACACAAAGAACACAAAAAGTAGTAGTGAACAGGGCAAGATCCAGCATCAGCGATGTCAAAAGCTCAGTGCCCCAAGGCACTGTCCTGGCACCTCTGCTGTTTCTAATCCTCATAGCAGACATAGATAAAAACACCCAGCACACTTTTGTATCATCATTTGCAGATGACACTAAAATAAGCATGAAAGTCACTACGGTAGAGGACACTGAAAAATTACAGGAGGACATAAGCAGGGTCTTCCAATGGGCAGTGGAGAACAACATGACGTTCAATGGTGATAAGTTTCAGCTGCTTAGGTATGGAAAAAATGAAGAACTCAAAAGGAACACTATATACAAAACGCAAGAGGGGCACCACATAGAACGAAAGGAACACGTAAAGGACTTGGGAATAATTATGTCTGCTGATCTGTCGTTTAAAGACCATAACAAGACAAAGATCACAACAGCCAGGAAGATGACGGGGTGGGTATTGAGAACTTTCAAAACAAGGGAAATAATGCCGATGGTGACACTATTCAAATCGCTAGTGCTCCCTCACTTAGAATACTGCTCAGTGCTGACGGCCCCGTTCAGGGCAGGAGAAATAGCAGAGCTGGAACAAATCCAGAGATCGTTTACGGCTCACATTGAGCCATTGAAACATCTAAATTATTGGGAACGCCTTCAAGTCTTGAACATGTACTCATTGGAGCGGAGGAGAGAGAGTACATGATAATATATACATGGAAAGTACTTGAGGGCCTGGTCCCAAATCTGCACACTGCCATAACAACATACTGGAGTGAGAGATATGGGAGAAAGTGTAAAATAAACCCAGTGAGGAGCAGGGGTGCGGTGGGGACAATACGGGAGCACTGTATTAACATCCGGGGTCCCAGACTATTCAACATCTTACCAGAAGATATCCGAAACACGGCTGGAACCAGTGTAGAAGCCTTCAGAGGAAACTGGACAAATATCTTCACCAGGTGCCAGATCAACCAGGCTGTGATGGATATGTGGGGCAGCGGGCCTCCAGCAGCAACAGCCTGGTTGACCAGGCAAGCACCAGACGAGCCTGGCCCATGGCCGGGCTCAGAGAGAGATACTCTCGAAACTCTTCAAGGTATATCAAAGGTAAGGTATGATGCTGTAAAATGACAAGATATGCAATAACAACATTTAACCTAAGAAAATTTTACTTTTATTGAAACAAGTGAATCTAATTACAGATACATTATTTTAAATTTAAGAAAAACAGTCTAAAAGACATTGCCTAAAAATACATTGTTAGCTACATCCATATTCATGCCATAGTAAGGAATAGAGATTATGTCACTTCACATCTTTGTTCATCATTAGGCATTACTGCATCTGATATCTATTTATCTAAGTTTACTTAGGACTCTTTATTGTCTAAGGAAATGGCCACATGCAGACATTCCAGATGCCTCTTAATTTTACTCACACTGGGAAACAAGTGGAAAGAATGTGAACCATATTTAATAGATCCATACGGTACAAGTGAAAATGAAAAGAGAAGAAACACATGTATATATCAGTGTATCTTTGATGCACTAATCTTTTAAAGAACTTTTCATCCTTGGGTGGAGACCAAGGTCAGAATCTTC